>CM076584.1:1596323582-1596559883 GCA_034641835.2 Pinus albicaulis | reverse complement strand
CTAAGGGTACCTTTTTTTTCTTCATGAAAGGGTAGTGATAGCTCTGTTGTAGGAGAAGGACCGAGGGTCCTATTTGGTTGATAAAAGAGGGTAGAGACAGTTGGATGGTTTTTTACTATAGGCCTAAGTAACCTCAATGAACAATGAAGGTATGGTGGGTTTTTTGGGTCGTGAAGAGGGTTTCTACAGGACAAGGATAGGGTTACCGCAGGCATGTAATATGGCAGAAGTATGAAGGAATGACGAAGTGAGAAAATGGATTATGGTAGCGTTTTGGTTGAGGTATTGTCTTGTGGGTGATCTTTGCTAAATGTTATGTCACATGGTTCAAATTTGAATTCGATTTTGATATATATATAACTTAATTTAATAAAATTATAATCTAGTAAATTTTATTATTAAAATATAATTTTACCAAAAAAAATAATAATAATTTATACTATTAAAAATTACCTAGATATTAATTCATATAGTGTAATTAACCTTTAATATAAAATATAGTTCGTCTATTTATAAAATATAAAATAATATAATAATATATATTATCAATATATAGCTAATAATGGTGAAATTTAACTTTCAATTAATTTGTAATATAACGTATTTATAATAATAAGTAATATGAAAATGAAAAATAAATAACTAATACCATGTTTAGTGAGAAATGATTGTTTTTTTGTGACCATAGTCGACAACCAGTTGTACTATTTGGAACTTGGAACCTTCACCCATCACAAGTTTAAAAGTATGGTCATTTGATGCCATAGGTGTAGAATCACTGACTCCCCAGTTACCATGTCGAGAAAATCACATGTGCCACAATGCAGAGAACCTGTCTGGTTGATGGTGTGGAGAGGACTCCTAAAGGTCGACTAGATATAGCTCGTTGAAGATATTTTTCAGAATTAGTCCAAAGCAAACCCTAGGCCGAACTAAAATGAATTTAAAGTTTTAATCGAGGTTTTTTGAATTTCGAACCTCAACTAAGAAGTTCAGCAAAACCAGTGACTTAGGCTAAGTTAAGGGTCTATTCAAGGGTGTAAACAACAATCATACTAGCCTGAGAACAATGTTTTGGTTGGACTGTCAGTGGCTAGTAGGAAGCCTTAAGTTATATGTAATTTAGTGTTGTAAATAGATAGGTACTTGTATTGTAAATACTTTGGAACAACAAAACTATTCAGAATATCAGAATTTGAAAGGTATGGTGATTCAATCAAAACTCTGGATGGTAAAAATTTAAATTTTATTATTGATTTTACTAATAAAAATTTGTACAATTTCTGTTAGATTTAATTAAAATAATAAATAAATAAAAACCCTACATAGTAAAAATTTTACTATTGATTTTACTAATCAAAATTTTTACAATCTCTATTCCTATTTGATTTGATTAAAATTTAAAAATAAAAAACAAAAAATTGATACTTACCTTAAAACCTTGCTTCTTCTTGCTTATGACTGCAAACTTTCACCTTACGGTTTAACTCCCTCTACCACTTCAGAATAAGGGATTTTCATTTTATGCATTTTAGATTTAATGGGTTTGTATTACTATATATAAGGTGTTTGGCATGTAAAGAAGGGGGCACTTACTGAATCAGATCCAAACCATGTCGAACCTGTCTTTTTTTGTTTAAACAACTTATGATTATTGGTACACCCTTCGTAATATAATGCACTAGTGCTCCTCTGAAAAATAACATTGTTAAACAAAAAAACCTTGTGTTTAGTTTTTCACTGTGATGGTGATGTTTTTATTGTTACATATTGCACTGTAATAATTTAAATTTATTTAAAAATAATAATTTTAAATTTCGGTGCTCAACAATTAAATGCGCCAGTGCACTTACTAAAATTAAATGCATTGGTGTGTTTATGCACATAAGAGCACCACTTAGAAAACCTTTTTTTAGCGAAAAATTATGTGATTTATTTATAAAATATATATAATGGATTTTGTATTGAATGGTACAAGTTGTATATTGATAAAAATATGTTTGAGAAGAGGTCGAGTAACAAAAGTAGTGGTCGACGCAATGGTAGCACATCAAAAAAAAAAAAAAATGGCAAGTTCTTTGTAAATTCTTTACGAAATTAATATGTTTGAACTATATCTAAGTTTAACTAATATGTATTGGTTAGTGTGTGTTACGAAGAGCCAAAATATGAGGAAGATCGATAAGATTATTTACAATGTAAGTGCAGAAGAGTGTAAAAGCCTAATGGAAAAATTGGAGAAGGATGATTCGTGTGAATGAAAAATACTACTCAATTTGAGTTATTTTTTGTTTTAATTTTCAATAATAATATGCTTAAGAATATTAGAAAGCATGTTTCAAGAAATATATTAATTCACATTTGTTTATTGTTCTACAGGGACCAACAGTAAGGGAAAATAATGTCGTTCTAAGCAAATAAAAATTATAAACTATGTTAATGGCGATGAATTGGTCCTTAGCTCATCTAGAGAGTTGTTGGAGATTAATTAAAGGGGGAAATACTTTTAAAAAACTATGAGGGATATAGTGGAACGATCATATAAACATACTTTCCTTTTACAATATAGAAATTAATCAAATGATTCCAAGAACCAAGTTATATTTAAACTATATGAAGCATTTCTAGAGCAATGGTCAACGAGACTTGTAAGACTTGCAATAGAAAAAACATAAAACAAAAAAAATTAATCATTCAAAAATTAATATTTCCAATTAAAATGCTTATATATATATATATATATATATATAGAGAGAGAGAGAGAGAGAGAGAGAGAGAGAGAGAGAGAGAGAGAGAGAGAGAGAGATTATTACTAAGTATTAATTTATTAATATCAATTCTGTTATATTTAGTCTTCATATATCAATATAAAAATAGTTTATTAATTTTCCAGGAATATTATGAACATCACAAAGGATCAATGAGTTGATATCCGAAACATGCAATTAGGAATGTCAAAAAAAGTGTACAGGGAGATGGTCAAAGAAATGGACATAATTGCAACACATGAGGAGCCATCTGACCAACAACATTCTTCAAGTGTATGTAATCATTGAAATTTTCTATTAGGTACATATAAACAAATAATTTAACATTAAATATTAATTTTCAAGTATTTTCTTATAGAAAAGAAAACAAAATGGAACCCATTCAGTACATAAAACAGGATGACAAAGAAGAAAATGGTTGATATCAAAGTTTACGATTAATTGTTAATATTTATTTATACCAAATTAAGATTTCATTTTAGTAATTTTAAGTTGTTTTACAAAAACCATCCTTGAATGTCTTCAAGTAGGTGTTAACATACAAAGAAGAGCCATCGGAAGAATTGATTGACATTGAGTTAAATATGGGTTGTGAGTATATGTTGGCATATCAAAGATTATTCGTGGAATTTGTAAGTATCTATGTTTCTTTACTTCTCTAAGTTTATAATTAATAGAACATAAAATCATGTATATTAAATTTATTATTTATTATGGGATATAAAACTTGTAGGAAACAAAGTATAGAATTGCACCAACAGAAGAGTTGTTTAAAGAAGGTATGAGGTTGGGCTTTGAAAAAATGTGTATAGTTTAGGACACAATTCTTGCTATGGTATATTCATTTTCAATTTACTTTGATGTATATTATTTATTTCAATTTTCATTATTCTTGCTAATGTAGATACACTCATTACACTTTACTTTTATGTTTGTAGATGGAACTTTAAGAAGACAAAAAAAATTGATGCAATTAACAAAACATTAATCCTAATAACCCAAGTCATGGAAGTAGCCCGAGCATTGACAACAATTCCAACAAAGAATGAAGATCTATTTGGATATCAATGCACCTTGTTGTATGTTTTCACATTTTGTTTTATGTAATGGACATAGTATCCCAATTGAAAGACAAGGGGTTACTAATAACTATCCCATTTTGTATGACAAAAAGCTTCTTATTCTTATTTAATAAATTACAATTTAATTTATTCTACTGTGTTGTCCAATGTCTATGTGAAATGTTACACCACTAATTAAATATTTAATTATGAGATGCGAAATATGATGATATAACAAATTAATAAAAACATCATATACAAATGCATTAATCAAAATTTAATTTATATGAATATAGTTTAAGATATATGTCGATTTTTCGATGGATAATGGATTTTAAAAATGACAATAATTGTATTATCACAGGTCGATGTTTCTAAAAAGGAGAAAATGGATACCAGGACATTGTATCTTAATGTGCAATGCTCCAAATACGAGTTTTTCAACAACGATATTTATAATAATAATAATAAATGGTATCGCAGAGAATTCGTACATACAAAAGCCCAGTGTGTGTGTAAAATCAATACATACTGGGAAGATATACATTTCATGCACTGGTGTGATTCTCTTTTAAGGCATCAATGCATCGTTAACGTTAACACACTAGTGCGTTAGATTACGTAAAAGCATCAATACTACAAGATTTATTTTCTTGCCCTGGTGCCTTGGAAAGTACAACATTGGAGCTTTTGCAAACAAAGAAGCACTAGGTCGTTATACTTTTCAAGCACTAGTGTTCTTTGAATTTAACGCCCTAGTGCATGGTATCATAGATTGTAAAACTCGATGCATTGGTATTATTGAAGCATCGTTGATTTCATAAAACCAATGCCCATATGCTCCAAAATATTGTTTCCAAACCTGGTGCTATTATTTAAATTAATAGCACCAACTCTTTTATATTAGTAGCACACTAGTTCTTTTATATAACTCATCAGCACTGGTACACTATTATGCATAATGACCTAGTGTGTTGGAGAAGACAAAAGCAACAAGGTTGTAATATTTTTTTTCCTACCATAATGCCCTTCCTAAGAATTATTTCCTAAATAATTCTTAGAAGACATAAGCATGGGGGTGATATAATTTTCATGTACCAAATATGTTTTCATTCAACACCCCAGTGCATGGTACCCTAAATTGTATGATCTCATGCATTTTTATTATTAAAGCACCAATTCTTTTATAAAGTTAATGCATCGGTGCTCCAAATGTTTGTTTCTAGTCCTGATTCTTTTATTTAAATTTATAGCACCGATGCTTTTATATTGATAGCGTACCCGTGTGATTTATCTAGTAAGCGAACTGCTAAGAAAACATCCTCTAAAAACTTTGGCTGCCAAGATTTTTTTATTTGTGATGAAGTTTCGTTATCAGCTCTGCGAAAACATTCGCTAGCACAAATGAATGTACTAGCAGAGGTTTTTTGGAAAAAAATTTCCAACTTTATAACACTAAAAACCTCCATTACAACCTCTACTAGAAGGTATTTTCCTTGTAGTGGTGGAGAATTATTTTTTTAATCATGAAAATCAAAAGGGTCAAACTTAAAGGTCTAAGGGAGACCTAAGGGTTTGATGATGTGGAAAACTAAACTGAAAATAATTCATTTTCTTATGATATTTTGGGTTATTGTTAAAAATTCAAGTCAGCTAGGCATGAGTGGTTCCCCTTGAGGGATAATCGGTACCCTCATGGAAAACTATAAGAAGCAAGGAGACTGTTGAAGCAGATGAATTTACGAGGAGATAGTTCTAAGGTTTGGAAGTTGAATTCTTGCTAGAGAAGAGGCCTAGAAGAGGCCTAACGATACCTTTTTTTGGTGTCATGAAAAGGGTCATGATAGCTTTGTTGTAGGAGAAGGACCGAGGGCCCGAGTTGGCTGCTACAAAAGGGTCAAGAGGCTTGGATGGTTGAGGACTAGACGCCCAAGTAACCTCAAGGAACATCGAAGGTATGGTGGGTTTTTTGGGACATGAAGAGTGCTTCTATAGGACAAGGCTATGGTTACCATAGACCTGTAATATGGCCGAAGACTGAATGAAGGAAGAAATGGGGAAATGGTTTGTCATAGCATTGTGGTTGAGCTATTGTCTTGTGGATGATATTTGGTAAGTGTTATGTCACATGGTTCAAGTTCAAATTCGAGTTTGAGAAGTTTGAATATATATATATATATATATATATATATATATATATATATATATATATATATATATACATATATATATATATATATATATATATATATATATATATATATATAATTGAATTTAATAAAATTATAATTTAGTAAATTTTATTATTATTTTATAATTATAATAAATAGATATATTTGTTATTAATTTATATTATTAAAAATTATCTATATATTAATTCATATAGCATAATTAACCTTTAATATAAAATATAATTTGTATAGTTATAGTATATAAAATAGTATTATAATATATATTATCAACATATAACTCATATATGGTGAAATTTAACTTTTAGTTAATTTGTAATATAACATATATAGAATAAAAAATAATATGAAAATGAAAAATAAATAACTAATATCGTATTTAGTGAGTGATGGTTGTTTTTTGTGTGACCATAGTCGACAGCCAATCGTACTAGTTGGAACTTGGAACCTTCACCCATCGTAAATTTAAGAGTATGGTCATTTGATTTCATAGGTGTAGAAGCAATGATTCCCCAGCTACCATGTAGAGAAAATCACATGTGCTACAATGTAGAGAGCCTGTCTGGTTGATGCTATGGGGAGGACGCCTAGAAGTTGACCAAATATAGCTCATTGAAGATATTTGGAAAGATTGGTCCAAAGAAAATCGTAGGCTGAACCAAAATGAATTTAATGTTTTATTTGGGTTTTTTGAATTTTGCACCTCAACTAAGAAGTTTAGTAAACCATGTGACTTAGGCTAAGTGGAGGGTATATTCAAGGGTGTGAAGAAGAATCATACTATCTTAAGAGCAATGTTTTAATTGGACTATTAGTGGCTAGTAGGAAGCCATAAGTTCTATGTTATTTAGTGTGGTAAATACATAGGTATGTGAGTTTCCATTTATGTCCTAGGTAAGTAAAACTCAAGTATTTAGAAGGACTTTGTGAGAGCTATTATATTGTGCCCTAAGTTCAATAATTTTATTGATGTGAGGGTGGTTGTATATATTCCTAAGTTCAAAAAATGCATGGAGGCATATTGTTAATGTTTGGGAAGATATGATCAAGTCCTAGATCAATATTCCTTAGTCGTGTTAAGGAGTTGAGAGCAGGTTGATTTGAAATCCCTAGTACATTGAACAAGAGGGTAGAGATGTTATTGTCAATGGGAAACTTGATTGTTGTGCCCTAATTTATGTATTTTATGGCGCAAATCACTTATAAGAGGGAGGATCTGGAATTCCCTAAGATCAGTGATGTTGGAGAAGCCTCAGAAGTCCCTAAGAGTAGATGTGTGAGACTCGGTCAATCCTAGGCACCCATTTGGATAGTGGAGCCCCCACACATGACCACCATCTTCAAACCATATTTATGATATTTGATCTTGAGACCTAATGGAGACTAAACCATACAAAAAGAAATTCATCTACACCACATGGATAAAATTCAAAAATATTATATAAGAAAAGTGTTAATCATAATAAAGATGATGTATTAAAGCATGGCAAGGAAATTGTTCAAGCACATAAATTTTATGGAACTTTTGCATTCATTCCATAGTATAAAGAAATTTTTTTCTTTTAAATATTTAAACTCATAACATCGTAAATTAACTTATCATTAATAAAAGTTTAAAAATATGAAAATTTTCATTATACCTTTTTTTTTAATATCAATCAACATTAAAATTATAATTAATATTTTGCACAAGTCTAAAATATTTGCGGTGGGTTTTAGCATTTTCGATGGCACGCATTTGATTTCGTACATTTACAAAAAGGATACCTTAATGTAGAAGGAATAAATCTCTAATATGTGAGTTGATGTATGTTATCATAAGTGTGAAAAGGTAACAAGAAGCTGCTATTAATTGAATATAGTAACAAGAAGCGCGAGAGTTTAATTTTTTAGTGGAAATTGACGGATGATAAAAGCATGTTGTTCAAAATATTTAATAATTAAGGAATATACACTATGCATATGTGCTGATACTTGGACATATGATGGTTATATAATGACTACTAATGTTGTTGATAAAAGTATAAGTTGTGTGGTAGGAAGAAAAAACAATTGAGTGTGTAGGAATAAGAAAGTGGAATGGAGGTTAATGCGCACCTTACCGAACCTACGGGTTTAGGGATAGAACTGGGGCCGGGTTGAAGCCTATATGAAAGGAATTCCCAACGAATTCTATAATGAGCCTTCCCATATAACCCACCATCATGCATGAGTATTTTTCCTCCAAAATAACCAAATAATATGGTCATCTTTGTTTTAATAAGGGAGTGGGTTCCCTAGTCTCTGAATTATTGGAAATTTTCCAGGTTTCTTTGTTTAATACTTATATTAGTTGTATTGAGAATGAAATACATTGTAATTAGATATGTTTTTTTGGAACATATCTCGAGAGTTTGTGGGAGTTAGAGAAATATTAGGATAGTTGTAAATATCTCAAGTATTTTGTGTAACTGAGAATCTTAAAGATTTAATGAGTGAGAATTTTATGGATCTAAATTGTTTTTGGCTTCAAGATACTTAATTGTAAAATAATATAATGGAAAAAAAAATGAGATAGAGAGCTAGCGAGTGTAGGGAGAAGTGAAAGGATGGTTGGGGTTGTGTGCTAATATTGTATATCAGGCCAAGTGTAATGTATATCAAAATTTAATAGGAAAGAATAGTTACATGCTTTTGTATTGATGTATTATCTTTGTTGATGTGTTTATACCAATGAGTGGTTGCGTTAATGCTTGTATAAATTCGATATTACACTTAATTTCGGCGATGGAAATATAAATGCAAGGGTTTTTTATTAGAACATGAATTTCCAATAGATAGTAGATCCATGAATTTGCAATTCTGGTGAAGAGGACTAGAACCTCTTAGAAGAATCGAATCGAGGTTTTGATTTTCAAAGTTGGAGTTGATGACTTGGATGTTTATTGAGTTCTCTGAGTGTTAAAATGTCAAGGTTTAAACTCTATTGAGTGCAATATGCAGTGGACGGATTTTGTTAAGATATTTCTCTACGTTGAGTAATCTTGTCAAGTATGTTTTTTCTAGAATGTGTTATGGTGGTTAATAATCAATGCATGGTCAAGATAAAGAAATTGAAGTTGTCTTATGTAATTCATTATGTGTTAAATTTTCCTGGAAACAAAATATTTCCTTATGTCAAAATGGTGGTGATATTATCTGTGAACAATAGATGGGTAAGAGTGATGATCTGAAAGTCACATGCTTAACTCATAGAGGAAGAAATACTCAGTGGGACATGAAGTTTCTTATTCCAAGTTTCCCGACCTTGTGTGGGACCTGCATAGTTGGGTTGGAGACAAGTATGAATAAGAGTTGAACTGTAGCCTTTCCCGAAGTCCTAGCCTCCGATTTGGGCAAGACCTCTGACTAATTGACCTTCCTGACCTCAAACCTTACCTTGGATGAAAGTGTATTTGTTGATTTTTTCATTGATCAAGCCTGAACATGACAAACCTCTTAAAGTTATATTTATGTGATTTTGTGGGACCTTGGCTCTATAAAGGAAAAAAAAGGATTTTGCGAGTTCGAATTAGTGGAAATTTTCATTAGAAGAGTAGGAAATAAAATTTCGGAGGTTCATGCGAGATTAAGTTTCATATAATTTGGGCATCTACTTCAATCAAATCGTAAACTTGAGCCAACATTAGTCTATTTCAAATTTTGTAAATATTAATAGATAGGTTGCATCAAATTGCAAGGAAAAATATGCATTATTCTTCGGTATAAATTAAATTAAAGTTCCAAGTAGGTGACTTTTGTAGAAAAAAGTATGTTAGCACCACAACCTAAGATAGTATTGAAATAAGAATGTAGGGAATTTTAGGGAATTTCTCTTGGGTGAAAGAAAACCCTATTTAGATATGCATTATGGAATTTGTTTTTTCTTTGTGAATATAAATATGCACTGTTGAAGCCATGGTAGAGGATAGGTTTGAAATTTTGCATTCATTGGTCTGTTTTTCTCACTGGTATTTTGCAGGACAGTAATCAGAAGGCACTATGCACATGTGCTGATGTAACTTTTTATCTTTTAAGAGAAAGTTGAGATTTTTTTCTTCAGGAAAAAAAATTGTTGCAAAGTAAGCAAGAAAACAAGAAAATAAATGGATGTCTTTTCCTATGGATGTAATATCATATGATCAGGCAATGTGAAATGAGAGAGTATAAAACTAATTAGACTGCCAATTCATCTAATACCAAAGAAACACATACTCGTATGTAAAGCAACCAAACATTAGTAAAGACTGCAAGGTTCAATGTTTTGCAGACGCTCTATGAAATATCCCCTTCAAGACCCCAATGTGTGTTGTTTTCACACTTTTTGGATCATCGGGGATAACACAATGTGCACTAACAAAAACAAGGGCATGAGGCATAGTGAATAGGGAAAGTGGGCCATGGCAGGAGGGGTTGTCATTTTCGTGGGCCACAACAGAAAGAAATTTCATTTTCATGAGAAAGGGGAGAAATGACTGCCAACTGTAGATATTATGTTGTAGATCTGAAACTGCTCATGAAGTTTTAACTAAAATCACAAGGCACAAGCCTAGTCTACTATTTTGCAGACATTATTTCACAATTTAGAACAAAAATTTCAGATATCCAATAAGAAATCATACACATGTGACAAGTATTTTTATCTAGGGGAAGAAATCTACTAAAAACCCCAATGCCTCTTGCATTAATCAAAATAATAGAGATGGATTACAATTTCTTTTCTGAACTGAGCTCACCCTGTAAGTGCTCAACCTATCTCACTACTCAATGAAGGCCTATAACCCAGAATTAGTCAATTTATGTCGTGTCTTGAGCTCTTATTTGCTTTCATTGTTCTTGGAGGAATTATCCCTTAATATTTAGGAAATTCCCTCAATTGGATTGCAAAATTCCTCTACGCACTTCGTTTGACTGCATGCAACACTTGTACACTTAGAACTAGTCTACAACCGATGTTACATTGCCTTGGAATCTCCATATCAACTGGGTAACTTGAATTCTCTACATTCAGTATCTATTTTGGGCTCATTAATTAGTTAAGTGGATGATCGCTAAGTTTGAATTAAGCCCCACTACACAACTTGACCCTCCACTAGTTCTTCCAACAGTTAGAGTTAGTTTAACTAAAAAAAACCTTATATAACTTACCTTGATTGCTACAAATTAGAAATCACACATGTTAAACTGAACTCTAAATCCAATTAAAATTTACTTTGTAAAATGGGTTACACAAGCCATGTCACTCAAGTTAACATCATGCAAGTTGTTTGTTGATGTGGAAATTCAAATTTTCTCAATTAAATCAAGGTAAAATCAAATTGAGAATTTCTTGCTTCATTTTTTAGCACTCCCTCCCAACAATAAATGGATTATCAACCACCCCTATTCTGCACCTTTGGAACTCAAACTTCCCTCTCGGCAAGTCCTTTTTCAAAATGCTTGCATCTTATTCCTCTATTGGAATGTATTGCAACAACATGATCTGCCTCTCCACACAATCCCGTAGATGGTGATACTGTATATCTATATTCTTGGATTTATTGTGAAAAATAGGATTTTCAGAGATCTTGATGCAAATCTCATTATCACAGTAGATCACAGTTAGCTCCATCAGCTGAAAAAAAATCCAACACATATCTTTCTCATTTAGATAGCATCACATGTTGCTTGACTAACAGTTGTGTATTCTGCTTCTGTCAAGTTGAGTGCTAGAGATATTTTCTTCTTGTTGTACCAAGAAACCGTTGTGGACCCAACGCTAAAAATTCCACCTGATGTACTCTTCTAATTTGATGGACTCACTGCCCAATCTGCATTTGTGAAGAAATGTAACTTCACTCCCTTTGTCTATTTGTATCATAGTCCAAACTAGGCAGTTCCTCTGAGGTACCATAGAACATGCTTAATTTCCCTTCAAAATAATATGGCTGGTCGAACCATGGCTTGGTTCAACTGATTAAATGAATAGCACATATTTGTTCGTGTGTTCACAAGATACATGATTGAACCCACCAATTGTCGGGAAACAATATCATCCACTTCCTCACCTGAAATGGCATCCTCTTTCCTCAAGTTGGTCACAAGAGAAGTCTCCATGGGTTTGCATATGTCCATACAGAACCTCTGAAGTATCTTATTGGCATACTTGCCTTGAGAGACAAAAAATTCCTCTTCTCCTTTCCACACTTTCAAACCAAGTAAGTATTGCATGAGACCCATGTCCTTCATTAAAAAATCTCTTGAAAGGCCCTCATTGCAAGATATGATCAGTTGGTCATTACCAGTTATAATCAAATCATCAACATATAAGAAAATAGTCAACAATGTACCTTCTACCAAAACATGATAGACGTTTTCATCTTCTTCAATTTTTGTGAAGCCCAAACTGGTGAGATAACTATCGATCCTAGTGTACCAAGCACAGGGTGCTTGCTTGATACTGTACAATGCTCGCTTGATCCTGCACACATGATACTCTTGATCAAAAGTCTTGAAGCATTCTGGTTTCTTGATGTACACCTCCTCCTCAATAACTCGATTGAAGAATTATTTTTTCCCATAGTCAATTCCTTCAACCTGAGAGTATCCCTTGGCCAAAAATTTGGCCTTGTATTTTTCTATGCTTCCACCTATTGCCTTATTTACCTTGAAGATCCATCGCGAACCAACAACTAACTTATCTGCTAGTCTTGGACTACTTCCCAAATACTATTTATGATAATGGAGTCGTACTCCTCCATCATTGCATCAACCCATACAAGTTTCTATATTTCTTCCTTGAACGAGGATTGCTTAGTCTCTCCATTCTCAGTCACGGGGAAAAATTTAAGGATGAAAGTTTATCTTAAAGTTTAGAAGCCTTGGTGAATCTTACTAGTCCCTAATATCCATATTTCAAAACCTTTGATGATAATTTTATAAAAAATTTTATATTTCTAATTATTTTATATTAGAAAATTTATAATATTGGCGATTTTTAAGGTAAAATAATTTTATAATATAAAATTTAGCGAATTCATTTTTATAAAAATGGAAATTGGTGAATCTTTTTTTTTGGAAAAAACATGGAATATTATCCCACCTGTGAATACTAACCCCTAAAATTTTCCATGCTCAGTCACTATATCTATGGATTTAGTGTACCGATCTGGTCACCTTCTCTGCCTACGCTAATTATAAGGAGCACCCACACTCTCCCTCACATCCTACACAAGTCTCTTAGTTTCCCTAGTTCCTTTCTTGCCTTCTCTGGATAGTTTTGCTTGAGTGGTGGTCTGCACTCTTTGATCCTCAATTTGTGGTTGCTCCACAACTTCTTGAGATTCCTCCTTTGGAGCTAAAATATCCTCCTCTATTGGGATATGAAGCTCCCTCCCATGAGAACACCACATGGCATTCTCTTCAGCAAATTTTACATCTATTCACACCATTACCATTTTAAGGGATGGTAAGTACACACAATATTCGTGGGGAGTTTCTGTGTACCCCACAAATATTCCCAACTTTGTTATCGGATCTAGCTTCTCACTGGCATCTTTGGAGACATGGAAATAGACAGAGGCTCCAAAGAACCTGAAGTGTGATACATCCGACTATGTCCCGAGAAATTTTCCTATGGTGTAGTCATGCCAAAAATATAATGAGGACTTCAGTTATGCAAATAGAATATTTTTTTGCATGCTTTGTCCCACAAGTGCATAGGTAGACCTTGGTCATGCAACATCGCCCTCATTGCTCCCACAATGCTACGATTCCTCCTCTTAGCTGCCATGTTTTTCTGTGGGTTTTTGGGTGTTACTCTCTCTCGTTGAATGCCTTCTTTTGCACAAAAAATTTTAAACTCATTTGACATGTACTCACCTCCATTATCACTCTTGAGAGCCTTCACCTTCTTGCATGTTTCTTTCTGCACTAATGCCTTGAACTCAACGACCTTGGAGAAAATATCCTCCTTCTTCTGCATGAAGAAGATCTAACACTTTCGTGAGTAGTCATCGATAAATATGACAAAATATTTATGCCTGGCAGTGGAGGTTGTTGAGAAAGGTCCACAAAAATTAGAGTGGATCCTTTCTAGGATTGCATGTGCCTTGTTGTCCTAACCATGGAAAGTGGATTTTTTGTACTTCCCCAAAGCACATCCTTTGCATACATCATATTTCTCAAGTGCTTATTTGGGGAGGCATTTGGTGATGTATTGCATGATCTTCAAAGCTCCATGATGCAAATGGCCAAGCTTTATATTCCAAAGTTCACTGACATCGCGGCTTTGCGCCTTCTCTGTTTTTTTTCTCAATGCAACACAATCATCCACATCTAGCTTGTACATGTGCTTCACTTGAACCTTCATCTGCTTCACCTATCATGTACCTATGTGTCTCGGGAATTCATTTCCTTGAATAAAGATAACATCATATCCACGGTCTTCCAAAACTGCAATAGAGACAATATTTTTATTTAGGCTCGACACGAACATGACATCCTTAAGCCTGAGGGGGGAGACAGACTTCCTATGAAAGGTTACTGTATTGACCTAGGTTGCACTATACCTTCTGTCATCCCCCATCTCAATGTGCATCTATAGGAATTTCTCCTATAGGTCATTGAAAAATTCTCTATTCCCCGTCATGTGGAACGAGGCACCTGAGTCCAAGTACCACACGCTCCTCATTTGATCCAAGTGGATATTGGTGGCCACCTGCCTATTCCACTTGGGGCCCCACCATTGTTTCTTTCAGTTTTTTCACAACTTACTATTTTAAGCAGTTTTTTGGGTCTTGGACTTCCGGATCCGTTTTGAAGCCCCAAACGAAGATATTATGCCGAAGTTACGTCCCTGGGAAGTTGAAACACCAATTTACACAAACGGGGCCCATAGTTTTGGCGCTTCATCTCTTAGGGTTATGTTTTTAGATGTTTAGAGTTCTCCATTGTTTCTCCATAATAAATAGGCCCTCGAGCCTCATTGTAACACAGTTCAGAGGTCTGTAGCCGCCACATCTCTTCTCAAAGATTCACTACCAGCACCCTAGCTATTTTATTTCCATCATGTTTGTAAGCATATTTCTGTGATTTGATATTAATGAAATGAAGCCTTATTTCCACTGTATTTCTATGTTTATGGTTATTTATGTATTCTGTTGCGTTCCTGCATAAATCCAGATCAGTGGTATTAGAGCGATGTGCTTTTTCTCGATCCTTCTTTGCATGTCCCCAACAAGGTTGGGGTATAAGGAGTTAGGGCTTGATCTGGTGGAACCTTTGCAAGATCAGCCTCGCAAACCCTGACGGATGCCCATGGGCGACGAAAAGAAAGATGAGGGAGCAAGAGATCCTATCAAAATATTGCTCGAGGAGGCCCTAAAAAAAAAGGACCACGATGATGGATAACTTTTCCCAGATCCTTCAACGACTGCCCACCGGCGGCGCATCTGCATCCAGCAACCACTATAGAGGCGTGACTCCCATTAAGGTACAAGTAAAATTTGACATTCCCATATTTGAGGGTCAAATAGATGCAAATGTCGTAGATAGATGGTTGAATCTATTAGAAGGATATTTCTCAGTTCATGAACTTTCCAACCCGGAGAAGATTATTTTTTCACTCCTTAAAGCTATCCCCCATGTGTAATGTTCCCAATTTTAGCCTCAAGCTAAAATGGAACATTATAGTTGCATATTTTCATTTTGTTGAATAAAAGTGGGTAAGGTGACCCATTCATGTAATAAACAGGAATAAAATCCCTTAAAATGTGAAAAGGGATCATCATGGAGCGAGATTTCACACCCTCATGTGTGAAAGAGGTTAAATTGCAAATGGACAAGGTCTAGTTGACCAAAGTCAACAACGCTGAGATAAGAGGTGGGAGCCACCAAGTGGGACAACATAGTTTTAGTGGAGGAATATTCCATGAGGGAGGAAACTTCTAGAGGAAGGAAAGCCAAGGGTGGAGACTTCGTTGTGTTTAAAAGAGGAGCAAGGCAGCCATTGAGATTATCTTGGCTCATTTTACATTCAAGTCTTAGAGACTTGTTGCTGCCTCTTGCTGTTCAGCAGAGCTGCAGTGCCTTCGAGCACGAGGGAGTACTGCTTAGGATTTCCTCTCCTTCTTGAGGAGCTCATGAAGGATTACACTCATCCTCCATATTCCGGCATTCAGGCCATAGCATCAGCCTACTCCATCAGCACAATATCTGTAGCAGATTATTGTGCAGTGTTGCAGGGTGTTGCTGGGGAGGTTTCCTACAACACCATTTCGAGTTGATCTTTCAGAGGAGGGAGGTTCTATACTTATATGAGGTTATTAAGGATGGTTCTCGAGCTTATTCCACCATCATTGGCAGGAGGCCAACCACTACCATTAGTTACAGCGTAGACCCTCTCATAGACTGCGTTCTAGTTGGAGCACATTTGCAGTGAGGGTGTTGCAGACATTTCAGAGGGTGAGATCTTTGGTGTAAGGATCATCCTTGCACTTCAGATTTCCAATGGAGAAGGGCTCTTCTTCAGCTTCAGCCATTCAGCCTTCTCCAATCCATTCCATGTATTGAGTTGCTGCTGCTACCCAGCAACTCTGGCATTTTGTAGTTTTGCTTATTTCAGCCAATCCTTCCAGGATTGACTTGAGGTAGTGATTGGGAGATTAGCTTAGCTCTCCTAATGATGTATGAGACATATCTATGTAGATATTATGATGTTTTTCACTCAGTGTAGCAGTCTCCCTCATGTGATTGCGCAGTCCCTATTCGTGGGGATCCTGCTATGGAGCAACATTTTGCATTTTGGCATATGTTTTCATGGAAGGCTTCTTGCCTTGTTCCTTTGATGTTCATTATATCATTTTTCTGTTGTTGTTCATAATAAAAAGGCTCAATGGTTTTCATACATTTTGGCATAATGTTTATTCACTGCTATTTCCATTTTATGTCTTTATATTGCTGTAGCTGCATTTTTGGGTTAACTTGAAAGATTCCCAATCTTGTTGTATTTCCCTCTTGGGAATATTGTCCCTTGAAAACACTCTATAGATAGAGTCTGATAGTGGTCCAGGTAGCCTCTGGTGCTCATCCTTCTTATGAAGGTGACAAATCCAATAAATGCCTCTTCAGTCTACCTCTGGAATAGATTTTCTTGTCGATTGACAATGTTTCTGAAAACGGAACATTATAGTGGTATCATAGCATAATCTTGGCTCAGCCTGTGGATCTTCAGCCAAGATGCCATCTAAGAAGAAGAGGAAGACTCCACTTTGTGGAGAAGGAAAAGGAGATGAGCTAGCCAATCTTCTCCCTAAATCAACCTAGGGCTTTCATGGGAGCCACAAGCAAAAGAGAAGGGAGAGATTTGAAGAATCTCCACAAGGGTTTGGAACAGAAACAAAATCTAGGGTTTCTGATGAGGAATGTGAGCATGCAGTCACATCCTTTGATGCAAAACGTAGTCACATGTGCATTTTTGTCATGAAAGAGATGGGAAAAGAAGGAGAGGTGACCAAGAAGAAAACTCTTGGAGATTTTCTAAGAGAGTATGAGTCTCAAACTTAGGCATTCAGAGATCATCTCACTTTCATGGATTTTTTCAAGTCTAAGGTGAAGGGGAGCCAACAGAAAGATAGATTTGTTCTATCTACTTTTGAGGGTTCACCTACATGTTCAGCCAAAGCATGGGTAGAGGAGTTGAAGACCATGTTGCAGCAGCACAAAGTATCCAAAGGAGATGCTATCAGATTTGCAGCGCTGCACTTTAGAGGTAAGACCTATGCATGGTGGATATTTGAGTCATGTTATTTAAAGGATGCAAATACTTCTTCCTATTTCAGATTCATTGGAACAATGATGGAAAGATTTGGTGGGAGGAAATCTAAAACACATGCGGAGAAACAAACCAAGATCTTGCATGTAAAGGGGGGAAACATAAACTCAGATCCACTTTAGAATATTGTTGAGAAGGCTGGCATCTTGCATCATACCTTGTTGGAGGCAAGGTATCCATCTCATATTCTTGCACAAGAGAGAATGGAGGTCTCTTTTCCAAAAGGAGATCCAATTTTGGGAGAAGTTTCCCCTACATGTTGATGAGGAGGAGGGCAACTGCGCTAGTATAGCTAGAGTTGATCCAGTGCCTCATGCAGAGGAAAAAGGAGCTCTTTCTCCACATAGAGGGATTCTTGTGTCTTTGCTAGAAATTCCCCAGGATCTCCCATGTAGAGATCAAGGCACAACTCATGATACACATGTGCCATTGTTGGTAGGGTGCAGAGCTATGGAGATAGGAGAAGAGATAGGGAGGATGATCGACATCATGTGATAAGGAGCACACACCCCTATCTATTTTATAAGGTTGATGCACCTAAGATGATGATTGGATTGCGCAGTAGAAGCATGGATGGTTTTCTCCATTCATACATTCAATCATCTCTTGATGATGGTGTCGCACTGCATGGAGACATTGCACCAAGGAGACCACTAGATAAACAGAGGGGGTTGGATGCTCCACATTTGGGGGCCTCACACCTTGATTTTAGGAGGGTAGAAACCTTGGGAGAGTTCATCACAACGCAAAGAGTTTGGGATAGACTCAAGGAGGAGGGAGACACTCTCTCATTTTCAGCACCACCCATTCTCATCAGTTATACTACGCTGATATAATTGATGCAAGGTTGGACGATAACATCTTCATGATGCAGGTTAAATACTCCACAGGCTTGGAGAGACAGAGGACACTCCCTTTTGGGAGGAGGAATTTTTCATGCATAGGAGTAGATGGAGGCCACTCATGCTTTCATTGGCCAGAACCAGGAGATTCTTTGGAGGTGACAGTCTCTCATGGGAGGCTCATTTTCAGAGAGCCCTATTTCTATTAGAGCATGAGAAGCTGCATGGTGGGAATTGCAGCATTTTGGAGGATGACTTTGGCATGGGGGATGTCAAAGTAGCAGACATCAGCATGAGGGGAGCATCATACTGCAGAACACCAACGCTGTCTATGAGGAGGATAGATTAGAACTTCCTAGCCATGCACTTGGATGCATACTTTGCCTTGCTAGAGGAGTTCACTTGGGAGGGCATTCATCATGACATATATCAGCATATGGAGAGATGCATAGCCCGATTGATGATGGAGAGGACATCAAAACCACTTCCCTACTCATTGGAGGTGAGGGAGAATTTTTAGTTGAGCCATTTCAGCTCAAGAGCTCAAGTGCATGAGGGAGAAGGTATAATTTCATATTTTGTATTGTACTTCTTTTCTTTGTTTGAGCAACATGATGTATCAAGAGGGCTTGTACCTTCTTGCACATTGTAGGAGGATGTACTTGCAACAATTTGTAGCAGTGAAATTGGCCAATCTTATGGTGGGTTGTGGAGGAGGCCACATACTTCTTGGTGTGCACCATTGGCACCTATTTGTACTTTCATGATTCCATCTCATGAGATGTTTGTGGCAGCAAACAAGTGGCTAGGAATCCACTTGTTAATTTCTGTTTTGATGCGCATGAGAGGTGCACTGCGTTGGTCCCATAAGAGAAGCAGTGACCTAGTCTCTAGTTGTCTTGTGACAACTTGTTTACGTTGTATTATGTTTCCTTGTATTGATGATGTTGTAAATTCACAGGGAGCATTATTTGGAGAGTGTTCTATATGTTGGGACAACCCATTGGGAGAATGATTCTCCCTACTATGCATGTTTTATGTTGCAGGAGATACCATGGGCAAACCATGATTGCCACATTGCTACATTCCTCTTCATGTGGAGGAAGTCACTTGGAGAAATTGAGGAGGCATTCATGGCTGATTTTCTTGATGGTGTATCTTGGGCCATTCTCGGAGGCCACAACATTTCAGCCCAAAAATGAAGGCAACCCCATGTATACTTCAAACGGAGAGAAGAACTCCTTGTGATGAATCAACAAAACTCTCCATTCAGCCCCATTACATGGCACAAAACCGGGGGCAAGATCTTCATTTGGATGATAGCATGGGTGAGGGGATCATCAGTGGGATTATATTTTCCCATGCATGTCATCACTCCTACCTTGAAGAGGCCATAGTTTAGCAGGGATATTTCCACCTACACCTTCTATCTTTTCAAGGTGTACACCATTCCAGTTTGCATACTTGGGAAGGAGCATTGGAGGGCAGATTTATTGCAGCATATCTTGAGCAGTGGTGGGGATTGTTGATGAGGAGGCCAAGGAGAAGAAGGGGGAGGAATTTTTTTCTCTCTATGTAGTTGCTTGAGGAAAAGAAACATGTGGGAGGGGAGGACTGTAATGTTCCCAATTTTAGCCTCAAGCTAAAACGGAACATTATAGTTGCATATTTTCATTTTGTTGAATAAAAGTGGGTAAGGTGACCCATTCATGTAATAAACAGGAATAAAATCCCTTACAATGTGAAAAGGGATCATCATGGAGTGGGATTTCACACCCTCATGTGTGAAAGAGGTTAAATTGCAAATGGACAAGGTCTAGTTGACCAAAGTCAACAGCGCTGAGATAAGAGGTGGGAGCCACCAAGTGGGACAGTGCAATTTTAGTGGAGGAATATTCCATGAGGGAGGAAACTTATAGTGGAAGGAAGGCCAAGGTTGGAGACTTCGTTGTGTTTAAAAGAGGAGCAAGGCAGCCATTGATATTATCTTGGATCATTTTACATTCAAGTCTTAGAGACTTGTTGCTGCCTCTTGCTGTTCAGCAAAGTTGTAGTGCCTTCGGGCACGAGGGAGTCCTGCTTAGGATTTCCTCTCCTTCTTGAGGATCTCATGAAGGATTGCACTCATCCTCCATATTCTGGCATTCAGGCCATAGCATCAGCCTACTCCATCAGCGCAATATCTGTAGCAGATTATTGTGCAGTGTTGCAGGGTGTTGTTGGGGAGGTTTCCTACAACACCATTTCGATCTGTTCTTTCAGAGGAGAAGGAGGGAGGTTCTCTACTTCCGGGAGGTTAGTAAGGATGGTTCCCGAGCTTATTCCACCATCATTGGCAGGAGGCCAACCAATACCATCTGTTACAATGCAGACCCTCTCATAGACTGCGTTCTAGTTGGAGCACATTTGCAGTGAGGGTGTTGCAGACATTTCAGAGGGTGAGATCTTTGGTGTAAGGATCAACCTTGCACTTCAAATTTCCAATGGAGAAGGGATCTTCATTAGCTTAAGCCATTCAGCCTTCTCCAATCCATTCCATGTATTGAGTTGCTGCTACTACCCAGCAACTCCGGCATTTTGTAGTTTTGCATATTTCAGCCAATCCTTCCAGGATTGACTTGAGGTAGTGATTAGGAGATTAGCTTAGCTCTCCCAATGATGTATGAGCCATATCTATGCAGATCCTAAGATGTTTTGCACTCAGTTTAGCAGTCTCCCTCATGTGACTGCGTAGTCCCTATTCATGGGCATCCTGCTATGGAGCAGCGTTTTGTATTTTGGCATATGTTTTTATGGAAGGCTTCTTGCCTTGTTCCTTTGATGTTCATTGTATCAATTTGCTGCTGTTTTTCATAATAAAATGGCTCAAGGGTTTTCATACATTTTGGCATAATGTTTATTCACTGTTATTTCTAGTTTATGTCTTTATATTGCTGTAGCTGCATTTTTGGGTTATCTTGAAAGATTCCCAATCTTGTTGTATTTCCCTCTTGGGAATATTGTCCCTTAACAACACTCTATAGACAGAGTCTGATAGTGGGCTAGGTAGCCTCTGGTGCTCATCCTTCTTATGAAGGTGACAAATCCAGTAAATTCCCCTTCAGTCTACCTCTAGAATAGATTTGCTTGTCGATTGACAATGTTTCTGAAAACGGAAGATTACACCATGTCAAGGACTGGTGGGAAACCTACTGCAAGAAAAAGGACGAGACAAAACGCTCTCTATTCTCAGCCGTACCCACTTGAAATTATTTCCGAGATGCCATCAAGGAACAATAATATCCCGTGGGGAGCTATGAGGACAAGTACATACAATGGACCACGCTACAACAACAAATGGATCAAGATGTACATTAGCTAACGAATCTGTTCCATACCCTGCGGACAAAGTTGGGTATCAATTAAAACTTGGTGCTAAGTATTATGGCTTTGTGAATAGAGATACATTCGAGGAGGAAACCAGGTTCCTTAAACATCTCTAAGCAAGTGCGACATCGTATCTTCAATATCGAGCGATTAAACGAAGAAACGGAGCTTTGGATACCCGTCAAAAACGAGAAGGTGCTAAATGGGCAGAACAAGGACAGCCAGGCACTGTGATAAAACCTGCAAGGCACAAACGAAACACGCGAAGAACGAGGGACACGGGGGAGAGAGTGGTTAGCGAGTTCATAAAACTCACCAACAACAGTGAGTGTTAGGCCAACGGTCGTTGAGTGGCGGGAGCTGAGGCTTGTGAATCGGACGTATGAGCTACGAATCGGGCACAGCAGGAGTGGATAGAAACGATTATTCGGTCAGGGCAAATGCCACCCCTATTGTACACTACGATATACGGTGAAGATCCAGGAGGCGAAGGCATCTGCTCCCGGATGTGGGTAAAGAGTTCCTATGGTTCATTGTGAAAAATGAAACCAAAGAACCTCGGTTTTGTATGTTGTGAGCGGTTGGGATTCATTTGTGCAGCACCCACAGCCATTTTCCACTAAGATAGCTTCACGGATATTCGGATCTGTGTGTGACCAACAGTGCTGCCCTTCTATAACATCAAGCCATACGAATGAGGAGTGTTATACCATTGCTCCTATCGATGTTTCTAATGTATTATTAGGCCAACTTCATACTTATGGGCAACATGTTGTGCCATGGTCAGACTCACTGTTTATTGTGTTACTTTGAAATAAATTATACGGATACCCCGAAAAGGAGGTACCACGCTGCTATCTCTTTAGTTCTTTCATTGTCTCCAATGAGATCATTTCTTAAACTTGGAAATTTTGTTCCAAATGATCACACCACCAGAACAGAAGAAAATGACATAAACCTCCGGACATGGCTCTGTAAACAACAAATGGAAAAGGTTGTGGAGGAGTACGGGAACATCTTCACCTCACCCACAAGGGTATCTCTACACTGTCAGGTCAAGCACCCCATTGACCTGACCCCAGGTGCACCGCTACCCAATGGACCAATCTATAGGCGCTCTGTTCTAGAGAATGATGAAATCAAGAGGCAGATTCAGGAGCTACTGCAGAAAGGTCACATCTGGCCAAGTTCATCGCCCTGTGGGAGCCCGATTGTGTTGGTACAGAAGAAGGATTGGACTTGGATACTTTGTATTGATTATCGGGTGCTGAACAAGATCACTGTCCGAAATAGGTACCTGATCCCATGGATTGATGACCTTCTGGACCAACTCAAAGGGTTAAAATATTTTAGCAAGATCGACTTGAAGTCTTGGTATCACCAGGTACCAATCGAACCCTCTGATGTGTGGAAGACTGCCTTCAAAGCCAAGGAGGGCCTTTTCAAATGGCTCGTCATGCCTTTCAGATTAAAAATTGCTCCTACAACCTTCATGAGGTTGATGGATGACATCTTGTGTCCATTCACCAACTCATTTGTAGTGGTATACTTGGATGACATTCTGATCTTCAGTCAGACTTGGGAAGAGCACCTCCACCACATCCGAGAAGTCCTCCAAACACTTTGGCAACACAATTTGTGTGCCAATTTAGAGAAGTGCACTTTTGGCATGACCCAGGTTCAATATATGGGATACATTATTAATGAAAGGGGGGTGCATGTGGATCCAGCCAAGATCCAAGTCATTCAGGATTGTCCAGCCCCATCCACCCTAACAGAGCTTCGCAACTTTCTGGGTCTTGCTAATTTATACTGCAGGTTCGTGTTGGGATTCTCTCATATCACTTGGCCCTTGAGTCAAGTCACCAAGGGAGGAGCAAAAGTAAAATTCTTTTGGTTGCAATCTCAATAGAAGGCATTCGTAGAATTGAAACATTGCCTCTGTTCTATCCTAGTGCTCACATTACCATACTTGCAATAACCATTTGAGATCGAGATAGATGCCTCTGACTATGCTATTGGGGCAGTTCTTACTCAACAGGGGCATCCAGTGGCATATCACAGTGAGACATTATCCGACACAGTTCGAAAGTATCCCACTTATGACAAAGAAATGTATTCCATTGTGCAGGCTTGTCGACAATGGAAGCATTACATTTTGGGGAAGGAGACAATCATCCACACAGACCACCAACCCCTGCAGTTCATACAGACACAAGGGAAGTTGCAGAACGATCGCCATCAGAAGTGGTCCACATATCTGCAACAGTTTCATTTAAACATCAAGTACAAGAAGGGTAGAACCAATAATGTTTCAGACTGCCTCAGTCGACCACCGATCGTGGCCATAACCACCATTCTCAACTCTTGTGGGCATGAGACTTCTGATTGGTTGCTTCTCTACAAGAGCGATCTAGAATTCAGCTACACATACAAGGCACTCTTGGGGGGCATGCAAGTTCCAAATTTTCACCTCCAAGATGCACTATTATGTCACCTGGGACACCTTTGTGTTCCTTCAAGTGAGCGTGCCAAGATGATATGGGAAGTGCACTACAATAGAGTTGCTGGGCATTTTGGGGTTGAGAAAACAATGGAAGTACTACAGAAGTATTTCTGTTGGCCAAACCTTCAACAGGATGTCGGGAAGTACATCAGATTCTGCACTGCTTGCGTCATTGCCAAACCAACCACCAAGAAGCAAGGGCTCTATACTCTGCTACCTACCCCTAGTCGACCTTGGGAATCCATCTCCATGGATTACATGTCAGGCCTTCCTTCTACTAAGCATGGAAATGACTGTGTTTTCATGGTCGTTAACAGATTCTCAAAGATGGCCATTATGGCGGTCTGTAAGAAGAATATCACAGCAGAAGCCACTGCTAAACTCTTATTTGAACTAGTGTGGGTGCAATTTTGGATCCCACAGTCTATCATATCAGATTGTGATAGCAGGTTCCTTAGCACATTTTGGTCTAGCCTCTAGTCAATGTTGGACACCAAGCTCACCAAGTCCACAACTTTCCATCCCCAAACTGATGGCCAGACAGAGGTCATCAACAAGATGATTGTACACATTTTGCGCATGTAAAATTCAAATAATCCACGCACATGGGATGAGAGCCTTCCATATGTACAACACACTTATAACCGGGCTCTCCACAGCTCAACCGGCCACAGCCCCTTTCAGGTGGGCTTGGGATTCCAGCCACTATGTCCCATTGACGTAGCCAAGCCATTTGCAGCTACTCAGGCCGATTCGGATCATGTCCAGTCTGAAGCTGACAAAGAAAAAAACTTCATTGAGTGCATTCAACACATCCACCAACATGTTCATGACATATTGGACAGAGCCAATGCTAAGTACAAGCAATGACATGATCGACATCGGGTGCCACATAACTTCTAGGTGGGAGAAAAAGTGTGGCTACATTTGCAGAAGGAGCGACTCACTGGACCCCACCGCAAGATTCACCCACTCTGATATGGGTCGTACACCATTACCAAGGCTGTAGGGAACCATGCCTTCGAGCTCAGTATTCCACCATTCCTTGGTCTGCACCCAGTATTCAATGTAGACCGCCTTCGTCCCTAATTGCCACCTCTATTGGACACCTCTGACATTGCAAAAGAACTCACACCAAAAGAGTTAAACCCAAACTGCGTGGAACAGGCCACCACAGACTGTATCATGGACATGCAAATCAACAACACTCGCCGACAGAAGATCCAACTGTATCGGGTTGACAAAGCTGGCCAACTCCTGCACCAAGGCAAGTGGTTCACTAGGGACCAAGTTCAACAGAAGTTTCCTCATCTTATGGAGGAACTCAATGCAATGGGGACCATTACTTCCTAAGGGGGGATGAATGGTCTAGGTGGATATTGGTGGCCACCCGCCTATTCCACTTGGGGCCCCACCATTGTCTCTTTCAGTTTTTTCACAACTTACTATTTTTAGCAGTTTTTCGGGTCCTGAACTTTTGGAGCCATTTTGAAGCCCCAAACGGAGATAGTATGCCGAAGTTACATCCCCGAGAAGTTGAAACACCAATTTACCCAAACGGGGCCCATATTTTTGGCGCTATTTTGGCTTAATTTATCAGTTAACTGGATGATCAGTGAGTTTGGCTGAAGTCCCACTACACAACTTGACCATCCACTAGTTCTTCCAACAGTTGGAACTAGTTTAACTAAAAACAACCTTAGATAATTGACCTTAAATGCTACAAATTAGCAATCACACATGCTAAACTAAACTCTAACTCCTCCAACTTAATTTACTGAGTAAACTGGGTGACACAAGCCATGTCACTCAAGTTAACATCATCCAAGTTGTCTGTTGATGTGGAAATTCAAAATTTCTCAATTTAATCAAGGAAAAATCAAATTGAGACTTTCTTGCTGCATTTTTCAACTCCAACATTTAATTTTTCCAATTTATAACATTTAGGCTTTCTCCCAAGGGTTTCAACTAGAATCTTTCCCTCTCGTCCAGAGTTTGAATGAAACTATTGGCCAAGAGTTTGAATAAAACTCTTGGACAATAGATTTTAAGTTGAATATAAACTCTCGGCATAAAGTTTCTACCCAAGAAATTTTTTTTACTAAACCTTCGGTCGATAAAATTAATTAGAATCTAAAACTCTTGACCAAGAGTTCTAAATAGAATCTAAACTCTCTACCGAGAGTCATAGTTAGAATCTAAACTCTCTACGAAGAGTTTGTGACCAGGATTTTTTTTTTCCCAAACCTCGAGTGGAAAATTTATTAAACTCTCGGCCAAGAAAATATTTTGAGTTTTTTTTTAGGTTGAGAGTTTGTCGAACATAGCACGATTTATACCTACATACTAAAATGTGTTTCCGTTTTCGCATTTTCACCCAATAGTTTTTGCACATGGGGTGCTCATGATTGGAGTTATGGTCATCAAATGCATATGATAGTTGTGAAAAAAAAGAAAAAAATAAATATAAGATGCAAAGATGGGAATACCTGACACTGTAAATATGTAACCTAATGTAAAAACTAGAGGGTCGGAGAAAAAATTGGTTATAAAACTCTTTCCTCATAGATTAGATGCAACTGTGGTAGGGTTGTGTCTTGGAAGCATATACATATGGGGCCCACTAGATGATGCCTTACTAAGTAGTACAAAAAGACTGATAATAATCACATTATAAGATTATTTTTCATTATAAAGTTTAAAAGATGGTTATATATTTCAGAACGAATAAAAAAGGTTATGTGAAATTTTGACATTTAAAACATAATATTTAAGTAAAGCCCATTGTGCCACTCGACCCCTTGATAGGGTGATTTACCAAATACACAAAAATCCATCACTTTAAAAGATTATCCCACACAAACACATTTTGTGAAATTGTAACATTTGAAAATGAATAAAATATCATTATTTAACAATATTGTATTGAAAAAATAATAATTATGTCATATTATGAGATTTAATATGTAATAATTGAACACCATTGTGATGTTAAAAAATGAACAAAGTAAATGTAAATATTATGTAATGTTCTAATAACTACAAATTATATAACGTTAAAGTTATAATTGGATCATTTAATATGAATACAAATATACCAAAGAATATATTTTAATGTCAAACAACATATAATTTATAGTAAAATTAGAGTATAACAATAATAAAATAACGACAAATGAGAGGCAATTTCGTGAAAGATTGTAATGTTCTTATGCTTATACTCGAGCAATATTTTTAATGAATATATAGTTCACTCCAAATGTGGGTATTATAGTAGAAATCAACATTACATTTCAATCACCTATGTAAGGTCATTTCTTGTTGAATTTCTTAATTAATTTTCTATGAAAATACCTAGTTGAGATTTGTTGGCAACAAAACAAAGAATTTAGAAACAACACGACATTCCCATGGTCGATGGAGAGGCTATTCACAATTCATCTCATGGTTTCTCTTTCTTTTGCTGGGGTAATACTACCTCTCTCGTGACCATCTTTATCACTTTATCATTATAAATCATGTTTAACACACATCATTTATGAGTTTTTCTTCTTCTTTTATAGATTGAATAATCCCACATTCATTTCATAGAATGTGCAATATTATCTATTTAAATGTGGTCAAAAGCACATCCCTTTCATAGAATGGGCACTATTATCTATTTAAATGTGGTCAAACGCACAAATCATGTTAGAAAACATTTGTCCTTCAAACACTTAGAAGAGAAAACGATTTTACATATATGCTATTAAATAAATGGATATATATATATATATATATATATATATATATATTTTAATAAAAAATTTATTTTTCTTCTATTACATGGTTTTTTTAACTAATATTTTTAATGGTAGTTAGGATAATGGATTAAGATTTATCTTAAATTTAGTTATGCTATAATTGTATATTTTTCAATTTAATTGAAAGAATGTCTGTCAATAAGTGTTACTGAATTTGTATTGCTTATTTTTTTAAACTGTGCTTTTCTTGTTAGAATTTCTTTAAATGCGTATATGTTTAATTTATTTATTAGTTCTTTTTATAATTAATAACTAGTGTTTCGGCTTAATTTTGGATCTATCAAGAGTGATTAGAGATCTATTTTTCAGTGGAAAAATTATATTGTATTCCTCTAGACACTTGGTACAGCCGAAGTTAAGATGGATTTATAATGGTTTTTAATAATACTATTAATATTTATATAAAATGTGCATATCAATGTATAGAAATATTATTATTATTATTATTATTAAAATCTTGATATAACACTCAGGGGAGGTAGCGGTAGGTGTTATTTATTGCCCTGATGAAAAAATAGAGACAAAATTTGCTT
The DNA here is from genome assembly GCA_034641835.2 of Pinus albicaulis. Lineage (NCBI taxonomy): Eukaryota > Viridiplantae > Streptophyta > Pinopsida > Pinales > Pinaceae > Pinus > Pinus albicaulis. Next base: position 1,596,530,985 of record CM076584.1, on the reverse strand, counting down.
GGGGGCTAAGGGAAGCAACAAATAACCAAGCAGAAACCTAAGCTCTTTGGAAAGGATTGAAGGTTTCCCTCTCAAGGGGGATTCTACAACTAGAATTTTTCGAGGATTCCATGCTAATTATGTAGAAATTTCACAAAGCCAAAGACCTCACAAAAAAGGATCTGCCTCCTGTTAGCACTCAAATCTACCTCAGGCTGAAATGAAGTAAAACTCAAGGCTACATCAAACCACGCTCAGCCTCGTAGCTAGCCCTACGAGGACAAGAGAGGGCTCTCTCCGTCAATCTCGATAAAATGAGCAATAGGATGCGAGATGACTTACAATAGGAACTGATTTTAGGCTAGTAAAGAGATAGGTATGTTTGATTTTTGGTTTTTGGGTTTTCGCTGGAGAAATGGGAAAACAAATTTTGGGTCCGGGGATAAGGTCAGACCTTTGCAGAGTTCAAGCTGGGGCGAGGTAGGTGATGATCTTGATGCTTTAAATTGGATAGATGGATAGATTAGACCGACGAGGAGCTGAAGAGGGCAAAGAAGAACTTGGATCCTCTCCAAACAGCTGAAAACATATAGAACTAACCGAATTCAAAGGCTAAGCACTGTAAACAATGGATTCAACCTTATTTCACTCATTCAATTTAGTTCAGAAGCATAATGAAAGGATGGCAACATTAAACATGAAGAAACTTACAGTAAACAAAGGAGAAACATCATCAAGAACAGAACACCACAAGGATCCCAGCAAGTGCCGCAAAACCCCTGATCTTTCCTTAGCCAAAATATGAAAAATATGTACAATGATATCAAAAGTATCCCAAGAGTCCAACCTCTCCAACCTCTGAAAATGATTGAGAAATTACAATATATAGATCACTCTAACTCCTTTCCCCACCTCTAGGGGTCGAATTCCCTCTTCAGGGATCAGTTTCAACCAATTCTAATCATGGAACTACAATCTAGGCAGCTAACAACTTGCCTCTAAAAGAGTGGAAATTGATCCATTACATGATTTTTTACTCATTTGAGAGTGAATCTTCTAGAAGAGATAAAAATAAGCCAAAGTTACATGCCAAACATGAATTTACATCATAAAACCCAAAAATTCTATCCACAAGCAAAACTGGTCCATACTAGGCGAAAAACTGAGCTGGCAGCTGAAAATTCAGGAAAAATTTCAAGTGGGTCGCTCCTGAGCCGAGTGGGTCGCTCATGTTCCAGCCTGATTTTGAGGTACTTCCCGGCATCCAAATTGAGCTCATGATAGCTCGTTGGAAAGCCCTGGATGTCTACTTTCCAACCCAAGTAGAATTTCTGAATTTGGAGTTGATTTGACCCTTCAAAACCTCATTCTCCCAGAGGTACTTCCTGCTGGTGCAAAAGGTGGCAGCAAGGTGATTTTCATGGTGTTTTTGAGCTGTTTGACCATCCAGATTTTGTTGAAATGTTAAGTTGACTTCAGAGGATGCATAATTAACCATGAAAAATCCAAAAATGTAAAAATCTCCTCCAGCAAGTGTCTCAAAAAAATGCGAGCGCATGAGCGCGCGACCCACGTAGCTACAAAACCTGTTTTTAAGACCAAAAATTTGGAAATGACAAAATTTTCTCCGAATTTGCCCAAATTCGGAGCGGAGGTCCTCCATCATGTGTCTTTCCCAGTCAATGAAGCCTCGGCCAAAATCCGAAGTGGATTAGGCCTTTTCCGCCGTTGAAGTGCCTTGCGCAACCTCCTCTTCATGATTTTCATCCTCGCTTTGCAAACATGCATGCGAGCCCAGTAATGGCCTTTCATGTGGCGAAGCATGTATTTGTCTCGATTGGCCTTCGCCAACAGCTTCTCCAGATGTATATTTACCCGCGTGAGTACAGTATCTCTGTCAGCTGGTGTCATGTCACCGGGCCTCTTTCGATTCCACTGTCTGTCCTCACGAATTTGGCGCACCTCATAAAATGTGAGCTCATCCTCGAGCTGTTTGTTGCGCTGCTCCAAATAGTTAATCACCCACTGAGCCTTCTGCAATTGGTCTTTCAGCTGGTCATTCTCGGCCCTTTGCTCCTGGATGACTTCCCTCACCTTCGAGCTAGGAGAGCCCGTATCAACATCAATGACTGTCATATCGGTGTCCCGGCCTCCTGATGGGCCCTCACTGCGGCGCCTTTGCCCCCGTCTTGCACTGCTCTCGCACCGAAGAAGAAAAGACCCTTCCACATCAATTGAGATAATACTTGTCGTAATGCAATGAATGCTTCCGCAAGCACCTTCCACCTCACGTGGAGACAAGACTCGCCGTGTCGCTCTGTAAACAAGGCTCCAGGGCCTCGCCGATATAGTCCGAACTGCATGAGTGATGACATATGCTCAATCTCTGCGCATGTCCCACAGGTGCTCTCCAGATCATGAACGCTGAGGTCGTCGGTGGCACTCAGTGTTCGAAATGAAATCCTCCCAAGTGATGCCCTGCTCTGCCAACTGATGTGACACCAAGATTTTGATCAAAGTAAAATGATATATAATCCTGTACTGCTGCACTGGGCTCATCTTCTTCTGCACAAATGTCACCATCCTCTCTATGTTGCGGTGTATGAAATACGGAATATTCATCATACGTACCCTTGTGAAGTGCATCAGCAAACGAATATGGTATGAGAAAAGACGAGCATACCTGCCCTCACAACTAAAATACTGAATGATGAGCCTCATGAGCGGTGCATACTCATCTCTCAAGAATCTGAATGGAAAAACTCTGCTCAAGTAAGCCCTATATCTAGTTTTAATGTATGGCTCATAGTGAAATTTCTCTAACTGCTGACCCTTGTTCCATTCCTCGCCCATGTTCGGTATACCAGTGGCTTGAGCAATAGTCAAGGGTGATACAATGAAATCAACCCCAGCAAGGCTTACCCGACCATCCCGTAAATGAAGAACAAACAGACGGGCCAATTCATGATGAGGCCGGGTTTGTGCAACCATCTCACAAAATCTGAAACATGACAAGAATCGAAAACAATCCATAGCTAATGGACATGCCTGCAACCGAGCCAAAGAAGTAGGCTACTCTCTGCGATGATCACCACTTCTATGATCTCTGCGGGAACCCCGTGGCACATTACCTTCAGCCACCGAATCACTGCCTGACCCTGGCTCATATTCTGACTCTGTCTCTGACATATCTCTGATCAAGCTTTTGGCAATGTGTATATTGATATGAATGCAGTGAAAGAAAAATTAGGATGTATGTTTTAACACCCAACCAATATTCCCACCGTCAAAGCACCATCAAGGAATCAAATCATGGATAAAATCTCAGCTTTAAATGGATTAGAAAAGGCACAATCTCTGTTTTGAATGCAAGTGAAATTTAGATCAAAGAGAGTGGGCAACTTTCAAAATTTTGAACAAGTCTAGTCAAAGGAGAGCATGGCATCAAAAGTAATATGTTTGTCTATGAGTAATGACCATAAAGGTCTCAATGGGCAATTTGAAACAAAGTCATGAGCATATTTTTACATTGGGCAATGAGACTCATTACAAACACAGTCACCATGGCACAAAGGGTTTTAACATGGTATAATAATAGCAATGGTTAATATGGCAAAATGGGCATGAGAGCAATATGATTTTGATATTATATGGAAGGCTGGACATATCACTGCCTTAAGATAGCAAACAAATTCTTTCAACCATTCATTTTCATTTCAAACCCTGAAAACAATAATGCTATGACTGTGGGGTTTTAAATCCTCCGTTTGAATATTTGAAACTGCCAATGATGCCACAAATGCGTTCAAAAACATCAAGCAATTGATAGAAACCTGTTTGAAGGCAGTTTGAGTCGATTCCAAGCAAAACTGGGCGCTCAAACTAAATTTCGAAACCCTGTGTCTGCGTGGGTCGCGCAGCCTCTGCATGGGTCGCTTGGCCCTGGTGGGTCGCGCCCCTTGCAAACTTACACTGCTGAACTGACCTGCGTGGGTCGCTCTGCCCAGGTGGGTCGCTCTGCCTCCACGTGGGTCGCGCAGCCCCAAAACTCTGTCCACGCACTTCAAAACTCTGAAATCGGCCCTCCAATTTGCAAACACGATTTGGGAGCTATGAATTGGTTCAAATGAAACTTGTTTGGCTTTTATACATGTCACAAATATCTTCACAATCAGATTTTATTTCAAATCTAATTTCAAACCCATATTACAAATGTTTTTGTAATTTTCACTTTTGGCTTTTTCAAATACAAGCAAGGTTTACCCGATCACCCCGCAAATGAAGAACAAACAGACGTGCTAATTCACGATGAGGTCGGGTTTGTACAACCATCTCACAAAATCTGAAACATGACAAGAATGAAAACAATCCAAGCTTCATAGACATGCCTGCTTCAAACCAAGTAGCTCCTCCTCTGCCGATGATACCATACATTTTCTGCGGAACTCATTGGCACATTACCTTGACCACTTAGAATCCTTTGCACGACCACGCTCATATTAAAGACTCTGTTTACGACATGTCTCGATCAAGTTTTTGAAACGTGTGTACAACTACATTTTGAAGAGCTGACTGAAGTCGTTCCAAGGCAATCAGGCGCTCAAATTAAATTCAAAATTTCATTGTCCTACGTGGGTCGCGCGAACTCTGTTTTAGTGTGCCTTTGACCAGTGGAGTCGACCGACACCTCAAACCTGATCTTGGCGAATGCCGTGGTCCCGCTATGACCAGTGGGTCGCTGCCTCAAGTTAGATTAGCTGACCCTAAAACTCATCCTACTTTGTATAAGTACGATACGGCCTCCACTTTGCAAACACGACTTGGGAGCTATGAAATTGGTTCAAATGAAACTTGTTTGGCTTTTATACATGTCACAAATATCTTCACAATCAGATTTTATTTCAAATCTAATTTCAAACCCATATTACAAATGTTTTTGTAATTTTCACTTTTGGCTTTTTCAAATACAAACTTCCTTTAGCTTTTTTGAGGTCGATACTAATGATTTTACTGTCTTCTTGCAGGGATATGACTATCTTGGCTAGAGAAAAGACCAGGGGTCTGCTTTTGACAATGTTTTCATGGCGGAACAATTACAATTTATTACAAAATGATAATGACAAATTTCTAGTTCCAAAACAGAGTTTTGGACTAGAAATATATTTTTTTTTAAAATGCTGATGATAATAAAATAAAAATCACAAATGCATAAATTTCCTCACCTTGCAGGCTTTATGACTAGTATATAAATGACTCAAAAACCCTAGACACCAAGACCTAGGACACTTATTGACATTTTAATGACCAGAAATGAAATGACAATGACTATGAATAATCTTTTGAGGAAAATTTTTAAAATAGCACTGCAGGTGTAAATATGAGGAAACACAAGATGACAGACCCCTTCGTCAGTTCATGGCATGATCCTAGTGACATGCAACGAAGTGAAACAAGCGAGACACCTAATAATGAATATGCAAAAAACGAAATGATCACTGACGGAGGGCTGCAAGGGCCGACTCTAACATTGGCTCCAATGGGGATGGTGGCTCCATGGAGATGCCAAGAACGGCAGATCTCTGGGGGAGTCAGACAGTGCCTCTCATCCATTGGGCGATGGAATCATTATTTGAACGGATAACCCAAAACCTTTGACACATTTATTGAACGAAAACTTGACTGAAAACTGACTGAAACTTGACTCAAACCGACTCGATGGCAAACTGAAATAACTTGAAAAAACTGACTCAACAGACCAAACACAAATGACTCATGACTGAATTAAAACAAAACTTTACCAAGCTTTTGGAAAAAAGGCAGCAGTCCATCAAGATTTGGAATCATGATGACAACCACCTGCATACTAATGAAATATGTACAATCATGTATAATTGGCTTTCCAATGTAACCAGTCAAGCAGATGCCTTGCTAACTGATTCTCCCGATCAAATGTCCTGGTCAACAATACAAACTGATAACTGGGCATCCAAAAACATAGCTGACCATGATCTTTTTCATCACTGAACACTGCAATAATCACTTTCATAGCTGACTGTAACAAATCTGCCATTGGATCCTGAAAAACATGAAGATTTACCTCCTGCTGAAAGAACATGGTGTCCTTCTATTCTGATTCTGATCTGAAAGGGATAGAAATTGATTTCTGAGGGATAGAAATGCACAAATCTGCCATCTGAGTGTTAGCTGTAGGTTCCTTGACCATGATAAATTCTGGCATATACTCTTCAATTTCATGATCTAGGTCATTCTTAAACAAAAAACAATCTTCAAGATTATCAAACATGACAGCCTTATCATCTTTGTGAAAGAAAAAATTATCTGCTTGTTGATCTACACAACTGATTACAAGACAGTCATCTTTTTCAAAAGAGGAAGAAGTTTCATCAACACTTTCCTGATTATGTGTGCACTGCAAATCTGCTGTAGCTTGGGCTGTAACAAAACCTTTCAAAAGCTGATCTATCTCATCTTCAGACAAAGGAGACAATGCTTTTTGTTTTCTTCTGCTTAAACAGTAGTTATCTTCATATGATAGGGCTTTCAAACTATCATTCATTACTGAGTTATTGAAAGGAGATTTATCACTTACTTGCACAAAGATCTCATTCTGATTTTCATGAACTGACTGAATCACCTCTTCATGAAGGTTGTGTTCTAATGATGAGCTGACAGTATGACTGAGAACATTTGGATCCTTTACTGTGTCTTCTGCATCCCAGATGATTTCAACAGCAGAGTTCTCCTTGATGGGCTTTAGCACAAGATATGCTTGGTAATCCTGATCTGAATCTGAATCTGAAGTAGCTGTCTGGACATTATCACAATCTGCAATTGGAACTAGACTTACTTGCATGCTGCTGTCTTCCGTGGGCAGATCTGAAATGACATTCTACCTTTCATTATTTTCAGTCATATGGCCATCAACCTGCTGCAAAGTCTCCTAAGCACCTTGATAGGTATCCTTTAGGTTCTCTTCATGTTGCTGAAATGGATTCTCATATAGAGCCTCCATGATTTCATCATTCATGAAATTATCATCTTCATAATATCTCTCCAGGCTTTCAATAAAAGAATAAGCATGTTTGCAACAGTCATGAACTAAATTTAATGATGGATAAGATACTTGATATCTTTCAATGAAAATGGCATGAAAATCCTCCAAACAATATATACAGGCCAGCGGCAAATTTTCATACCATGATTGGGCTTCACCTTCCAGAGTGGCCAGGAATATCTTCATCAAACAATCTTCAGGAAAATCTACCTTCAACTTGCGAATATGCATGTGAAATCTAATCAGATGTAAAGCAACATCTTTCTTACCATCATCTTTAAACGTAGGCAGATTCCTTGACCAATCTACCTTGGGCATCTTATTCGGAAAACCTGGAATGTGATCTCGGCTCATGGGAGCATATCTTCTTGTGATTCGGTCCATCTTGAAAATCTGACAGCTACTGATCTCCCTGCAGTGAAGTCACCATGAAGCATCGATTTCTGGATTTGTTCAGTGAATGAAGTCACCAGGTGAATGATTTCAGCCTTGCGATGTATGACCGTTGTTCACCATCAACGATCAGATCTGAACTTGATACATGTACTGGGGCAATTTACAAGTTAAATACTACGATTACAAGTTATACCGGAGATCGACTGAAGCAACGTTTATCTACTTCGCTGATGCATAGAAACAACGTTTCGAAGGCTACCTGGCGTGACTTCAGACTCCGTCTATAACAAGCAAATGTTTTGAGTTTCTCCCCAGTATGGTCACCACTATGTTAGCACTCAAATCTACCTCAGGCTGAAATGAAGTAAAACTCAAGGCTACATCAAACCACGCTCAGCCTCGTAGCTAGCCCTACGAGGCCAGGAGAGGGCTCTCTCCGTCAATCTCGAGAAAATAAGCAATAGGATGCGAGATGACTTACAATAAGAACTGATTTTAGGCTAGTAAAGAGATAGGTATGTTTGATTTTTGGTTTTTTGGGTTTTCGCTGGAGTAATGGGAAAACAAAATTTGGATCCGGGGATAAGGTCAGACCTTTGCAGAGATCAAGCTGGGGCGAGGTAGGTGATGATCTTGATGCTTCGAATTGGATTTTATGGATAGATTAGACTGACGAGGAGCTGAAGAGGGCAAAGAAGAACTTGGATCCTCTCCAAACAGCTGAAAACATATAGAACTAACTGAATTCAAAGGCTAAGCACTGTAAACAATGGATTCAACTTTAATCACTCATTCAAACTTAGTTCAGAAGCATAATGAAAGGATGGCAACATTAAACATGAAGAAACTTACAGTAAACAAGAGAAACATCATCAAGAACAGAACACCACAAGGATCCCAACAAGTGCCGCAAAACCCCTGATCTTTCCTTAGCCAAAATATGAAAAGTATGTACAATAGTATCAAAAGTATCCCAAGAGTCCCACCTCTCCAACCCCTGAAAATGATTGAGAAATTACAATATATAGATCACTCTAACACCTTTCCCCACCTCTAGGGGTCGAATTCCCTCTTCAGGGATCAGTTTCAACCAATTCTAATCATAGAACTACAATCTAGGCGGCTAACCACTTGCCTCTAAAAGAGTGGAAACTGATCCATTACATGATTTTTTACTCATTTGAGAGTGAATCTTCTAGAAGAGATAAAAACAAGCCAAAGTTACATGCCAAACATGAATTTACATCATAAAAACCCAAGAATTCTATCCATAGGCAAAACTGGTCCAAAATAGGCGAAATACTGAGCTGGCAGCTGAAAACTCAAAAAAATCTCTAGGTGGGTCGCTCATGTTGCAGGCTGATTTTGAGGTAGCTCCCGACATCCAAATTGAGCTCATGATAGCTCGTTGGAAAGCCCTGGATGTATACTTTCCAAACCAAGTGGAATTTCTGAATTTGGAGTTGATTTGACCCTCCAAAACCTCATTCTCCCAGAGGTACTTCCTGCTGGTGCAAAAGGTGGCAGCAAGGTGTTTTTTATGGTGTTTTTGAGCTGTTTGACCATCCAGATTTTGTTAAAATGCTAAGTTGACTTCAAAGGATGCATATTTAACCATGAAAAATCCAAAAATGTAAAAATCTCCTCCAGCAAGTGCCTCAAAAAAATGCGAGCGCATGAGCGCGCGACCCACCTAGCTACAAAACCTGTTTTTAAGACCAAAAATTTGGAAATGACAAAATTTTCTCCAAATTTGCCCAAATTCGGAGCGGAGGTCCTCCATCATGTGTCTTTCCCAGTCAATGAAGCCTCGGCCAAAATCCGAAGTGGATTAGGCCTTTTCCGCCGTCGAAGTGCTTTGCGCAACCTCCTCTTCATGATCCTCATCCTCGCTTTGCAAACATGCATGCGAGCCCAGTAATGGCCTTTCATGTGGCGAAGCATGTATTTATCTCGATTGGCCTTCGCCAACAGCTTCTCCAGATGTATATTTACCCGCGTGAGTACAGTATCTCTGTCAGCTGGTGTCATGTCACCGGGCCTCTTTCGATTCCACTGTCTGTCCTCACGGATTTGGCGCACCTCATAAAATGTGAGCTCATCCTCGAGCTGTTTGTTGCGCTGCTCCAAATAGTTAATCACCCACTGAGCCTTCTGCAATTGGTCTTTCAGCTGGTCATTCTCGGCCCTTTGCTCCTGGATGACTTCCCTTAGCTTCGAGCTAGGAGAGCCCGTATCAACATCAATGACTGTCATATCGGTGTCCCGGCCTCCTGATGGGCCCTCATCATGCATGGGCCTCTTGCCCCTGTCTTGGACCTGTACCTGTACTGAAGAAGAAGGCGAGACCCCTCCCACATCACGTGGAGATAGTACTCGTCATGTCGATGAAGTCGGCAAGACCCCTTCCACCTCACGTGGAGATAATACTCGCCGTGTCGCTGCAAATAAGGCCCTGTGGCCTCGCTGATATGTCTGAACCAAAGGAGTGATGATATGCTCAACCTCAAGCATGTCCGGCTGGTGTGAGGGCTCTCCTGCATCATGAAATGCCTCGGGAGGCTGCTGTGGCACTCTGAAGAAGTCTCTAGAAATTAAATCCTCCCAAGTGATGCCCTGCTCCGCCAACTGATGTAACACCAAGATTTTGATCAAAGTGAAATGGTATATACTCCTGTACTGCTGCACTGGGCTCGTCTTCTTCTGCACAAATGTCACCATCCTCTCTATGTTGCGGTGTATGAAATACGGAATATTCATCATACACACCCTTGTGAAGTGCATCAGCAAACGAACATGATATGAGAAAAGACGAGCATACCTGCCCTCACAACTGAAATACTGAATAATGAGCCTCATGAGTGGTGCATACTCATCTCTCAAGAATCTGAATGGAAAAACTCTGCTCAAGTAAGCCACATATCTAGTTTTAATGTATGGCTCATAATGAAATTTCTCTAACTGCTTACCCTTGCTCCATTCCTCGCCTATGTTCGGTATGCCAGTGGCTTGAGCAATAGTCAAAGGTGATACAATGAAATCAACCCCAGCAAGGTTTACCCAATCACCCCGCAAATGAAGAACAAACAGACGTGCTAATTCACGATGAGGTCGGGTTTGTACAACCATCTCATAAAATCTGAAACATGACAAGAATCGAAAACAATCCATAGCTAATGGACATGCCTGCAACCGAGCCAAAGAGGTAGGCTCCTCTCTGCGATGATCACCACTTCTGTTTTCTCTGCGGGAACTCCGTGGCACATTACCTTCAGCCACCGAATCACTGCCTGACCCTGGCTCATATTCTGACTCTGTTTCTGACATGTCTCTGATCAAGTTTTTGGGCAATGTGTACACTGTTTTGAAGGCAGCTGAAGTCGTTTCCAAGGCAATCTGGGCGCTCAAATTAAATTCCAAAACTCTGTGTCTACGTGGGTCGCGCAGGCTCTGTTTGGGTCGCGCAGCCCAGGTGGGTCGCGCACCTGCAAACCCACAGTGCTGAACTGAGTCTGCGTGGGTCGCGCAGCCCAGGTGGGTCGCTCTGCCTCAAGTTGGGTCGCGCAGCCCTAAAACTCTGTCTACGCCCTTCAAAAGTATGAAATCGGCCTCAACTTTGCAAATACGATTTGGGAGGAATGAAATCGTTTCAAATGAACTTGTTTGGCTTTTATAATGTCACAAATATCTTCACAATCAGATTTTATTTCAAATCAAATTTCAAAACCCATATTACAAATGTTTTTGTAATTTTCACTTTGGATTTTTCAAATACAAACTTCCTTTGGCTTTTTTCTGAGATCGATACTAATGATTTTGCTGTCTTCTTGCAGGGATATGACTATCTTGGCTAGAGAAAAGACCAGGGGTCTGCTTTTACAATGTCTTCATGGCGGAACAATTACAATTTATTACAAAATGATAATAACAATTTCTAGTTCCAAAACAGGGTTTTGGACTAGAAATGAATTTTTTTATTTAAGAAAATGCCGATGATAATAAAATAGAAATCACAAGTGCTGGACTTTCCTCACCTTGCAGGCTTTATGACTAGTGTATAAATGACTCAAAAACCCTAGACACCAAGACCTAGGACACTTATTGACATTTTAATGACCTCATACATAATGACAATGACTATAAATAATTTTTTGAGGAAAATTTTTAAAAAAAGCACTGCAGGTATAGTATGAGGAAACACAAAATGACACAACCCTTCGTCAGTTCATGGCATGATCCTAGTGATATGCAAAGAAGTGAAACAAGTGAGACACCTAATAATGAATATGCAAAAGACGAAATGATCACTGACGGAGGGCAGCAAGGGCTGACTCTAACACGCTGCAACGAGAGGCTTGATTACACCAGCAAAGCAGACTTGTTGTCGTCGAGGAGAACGCTCCGCTGGAAGCCATCGAACAGAGAACTGTGCCATTGTGATTTGTTGTAGTCGATCATGTGTCCCAGACAGTGAGGGGACTTTGTTCAAGTCCTGGAGCACCGGTTTTTTCGTTTTTTGTATCACCATGAGAGAGGGAGGCCGAGATTCTGACTCATCCGCTGGAGAGACCGTCCATTGCTCCGCTGGAGGAAGTTGAAGCTGCTGCTAACTGTTCATTCAATATCGAAGCCGAGAGTTGTTGTCCATTGAGTCGAAAGCGGAAAAGTCAAGCTGCATGATAAAAGCGAGCACTTTAGGAGCGGCTTGATTTGCATCTGCCATTTGTAAAAGAGCTGTTGGGCTGCGCAGCAGGTGAGAAGTCGTCGGTTGTAAACCAAACCTCCAGGAGGAAAGCCGCCGAGCACACAGAAATCGGTATTTTGTTATAATTATTGAATGGAAGGTTTTTTTTCAAAAATCTGTGATTTAAAATGAAGTAGGCTATGTGTGAAAAAAGGATGTGAAAACGAAAATAGATTTTGGGCTGTGTTGAAGGAACAGATTTTTTTTTTTTTTAAAGCAGAAATAGAATTGAGAAAAGAAAATTTTGAAATTGTATTTTTTTCTTGAAGAAAGAAGGGTTTCTACAGAACTGATTTGGGAAGATATTGAAATTGTATACCTTTTTTATAGAAGAAAGAAAAATCTAAAACAGAAGAGAGAAAGATTTTTTAAGACCCTCGTTGAAAATTGTAGAAGAAGGGACATCTTGAAACCCTAGCAAAAGAAAGGCCCTAGTTGAAAATTGTAGAAGAAGGGAAATCGGAAACCCTAGGAGGGAGAAATGGAAAAAATAACAAATGCAAGATTTGAGGTGGAGAAATTCACCGGGAAAAACAATTTTGCTCTGTGGAAACTGAAGGTTAGGGATTTGCTAGTGCAGCAGGGGTTGCACAAGGCATTAGACGAAGTAACTAAAAAACCAGCACGCATGTCAAACTCAGACTGGGAGGACTTGGATGCCCGAGCTCTCAGTACCGTTCGGTTATGTTTGGCAGACGAAGTATTCTTCAATATTTTTGGAGAGAGTACAACTGCAGGGTTGTGGAAGAAATTGGAAACACTCTATATGACCAAATCTTTGACAAACAGAATCTATTTAAAAAGACAACTGTACAGCCTTCGGATGAAGGAGGGTACGAAAATTGCAGATCATTTAAATGTTTTTAATACGCTTATTTGTCAGTTGTCTGATATGGAAGTAAATATGGAGGAAGAAGACAAGGCAATAACCTTGTTGTGTTCCCTACCTGAGTCATGGGATCACTTCGTGACCTCAGTCAGTTTGAGCACTGCCGATTCATTAAAAATTGAATCTGTCGTGGGTGCTCTCTTATCTAAAGAGGTATGAAGACAATCTAGCATTGAGACTTCTGCACCTGAAGCCATGGTAGCTAGAGGTCGGTCAAAGGAACGGGCGGAGAAGACAAGAGGTTCTTCCAGATCGAAGTCAAAGGGCAGCAAGAAGAGTAAAGCAAAATGTTGGTACTGCAACAAACCGGGACATCTCAAAAAGGATTGCTGGAAACGGAAGGAGGCAGAAAACAACAACAAGGAAGCAAATCAGGTCGATTCAGGTATGGATGATGAGGTTTTAATTGCTGAAGCACTCCCTGTTTGTAATATCTCACAAGATGCTGACTATTGGCTATTAGACTCTGGTGCTTCTCATCATATGAGTCCGCACCGAAATTGGTTTTCATCATATGAAACTATAGATGGTAATTCTGTATTCATGGGAAATAATGCATCTTGTCAGACTGTTGGGATTGGAAATGTGAAAATTAAAATGTATGATGGTACAATTAAAACCTTATCTGATGTTAGGCATGTACCTGATCTAAAGAAAAACTTGATTTCCTTGGGAGTTTTGGATTCGAATGGTTATAAGTTTACAGGTCAGAATGGAGTGCTAAAAGTCTCAAAAGGAGCCTTGGTTGTTATGAAGGCTAAAAAGGTCGGAAACCTGTACAGACTCAAGGGAAGCACTCAAGTTAGTGAAGCAGCGATCGTGTCAGATAAAGCAGAAGAAGGTTCTCGTCTATGGCATCAGCATTTGGGTCACATGAGCGAGAAAGGTCTTCAGGTATTGATGAACCGCGAGCTACTTCCTGATTTGAAATCCTTGAAGTTGGATTTTTGTAAATATTGTGTGTTTGGCAAACAATGTAAACAAAGATTCAAGTCTGGCAATCATAATAGCAAGCAGATTTTGGACTACATTCATTTTGATCTGTGGGGACCATCTCCTACTGTGTCCTATGGAGGTGCCTTGTATTTTTCAACTTTTATTGATGATTTCTCCAGAAAATTTTGGGTCTATATGTTGAAAAAGAAAGCTGATGTGTTTAATGTGTTTAAACAATTTAAAACAATGGTGGAAAAGAAAACAGGCAAATCAATCAAATGTTTAAGAACTGACAATGGCGATGAATTTACCTCTTTAGAATTTGAACAATTTTTTAAGGATGAAGGAATAGTTAGACATAAAACTGCTATTTATACTCCTCAGCAGAATGGTGTTGCTGAACGGATGAATCGGACTCTTATGGAAAGAACCAGAAGCATGATTAGTAATGCTAATCTGCAAAAGGAGTTGTGGGCAGAAGCAGTATCTACTACTTGTTATTTAGTTAACAGATCACCTTCGGTTGCAATAAACTGTCAAATTCCTGAAGAATTTTGGTCGCGTCAGTCTTGTGATTATTCGCATTTGAAGATTTTTGGTTGTGATGCCTATGTTCTTATTCCTAGAAATCAGCATTCAAAATTAGATCCAAAATCAAAATGTTGTGTCTTTGTTGGATATTACTATTCAGTGAAGGGATATAGGTTGTGGGATCCTACTTCATGGAAGATAGTCATTAGTAGAGATGTAACATTTGATGAATCATCTCTTTTAAAATCAGATGTTGAAAAAGTTGAACAGAAGCAGGTATCGCCAGGTCAGCAGATTCAATTGGAGACTGTACCTTTTCAGAAAGTTGAAAGGAAGGAGAGACTTCTGAAAAAGGTGGAGAAGCAGAGGAAACTGGAGAAATTCCAGAATCCAATCAGCAACCAGCCACTCTAAGAAGGTCTACGAGGGAAAGAAGAACACCAAAAAGGTATGAAGACTTTGCTTCATCATTTGCACTGATTACTGAAGATGGGGAACCATCTTGTTATCAAGAAGCGGTTGATGATGCAGATAGCAAGATATGGAAAAAGGCTATGGAAGAAGAAATGGACTCCTTAGCCAAGAACAATACCTGGGATCTTATAGAACTTTCTGAAGGGAGAAGCGTTGTTGGGTGCAAATGGTTCTTCAAGTTGAAGAGAAAAGTTGATGGAAGTATCGACAGGTATAAGGCGAGACTGGTTGCAAAAGGGTATTCTCAAGTTGAAGGTATTGACTTTCATGAGATGTTTTCACCAGTAGTTAAACTTGTTTTTATTCGTACTGTGTTAACACTAACTGCTTTACTGGACCTTGAGTTAGAACAGTTAGATGTTAAAACAACCTTTCTTCATGGTGATTTGGATGAAGAGATATATATGGATCAGCCAGAAGGTTTTGTACAAGGTCGCAGCAGAAGATTAGTTTGCAAGCTCAGGAAATCATTGTATGGCCTGAGGCAGTCGCCCAGGCTATGGTACAAGAAGTTTGATTCCTTCATGGTGAGCCAGAATTTTATCAGAAGTGAGTATGATCATTGTGTATACTTCAAAAGTTTCAATGGTATATTCATTATCTTGGTGTTGTATGTTGATGATATGCTTATTGCAAGCAAAAGCATGGAAGAAATCAACAGGTTAAAGGCTCAGTTATCTAGGACGTTTGAAATGAAGGATCTTGGAGCGGCAAAACATATCTTGGGCATGGAGATACACAGAGATAGGAAGAATGGTAAGATTTGGTTATCACAACAGAAGTATGTGGAGAAAATACTTGAAAAGTTCGATATGAACCATGGGAAACCTGTTAATGTTCCATTAGCTTCCCATTTTAAGTTTTCTTCATATTTAAGTCCTAGAACTAATGAAGAAAAGCAGTATATGTCTCGTGTACCATATGCAAATGTGGTAGGCAACTTAACGTATGCGATGGCATCTACAAGACTTGACATCTCACATGCAGTTGGAGTTGTCAGCAGGTTCATGGCAAATCCAAGGGAAGAACATTGGCGAGCAATGAAATGGGTGCTTCGGTATTTGAGAGGCACAAGTGACCATTGCATCAGCTTTGATGGTCGTGAAGGTACAGTCTGCGGATATGTGGATGCTGATTATGCAGGTGATTTGGACAAAAGGAGGTCTACTACAGGTTATGTTTTTACTCTTGCAAGTGGAGTAATCAGTTGGATGTCAAAGCTTCAAGAAACAGTTGCTTTGTCCACTACTGAAGCAGAATATATAGCTGCTTCAGATTCCTGTAAAGAGGCAATCTGGTTAAAATGTGTGCTTGATGAGATTGGAGGGACGCAGGAGAAAGTGAACGTGTTTTGTGACAGTCAAAGCGCTATTCATTTGGCTACAAATCTAGCCTATCACAGCAAGACCAAGCACATCGATGTAAGGTATCACTTTGTGAGACATGTAATCGAAGGCGGCAAAGTAGTCCTCAAGAAGGTCTGAACACAATAAAACCATGCAGATATATTCACAAAGCCAGTTTCAGTAGAGAAGTTGAGATGGTGTCTCGCTTCTCTCGGCTTGCAGAAAAGATGATGAATGGGCATCAGGAAAATTGTTGTCAAGGTGGAGTTTGTTAAAAATGTGACAACAAAAATGTAAAATTACTAATTACCTATGTAGTTGGAATAACAAAATGTAAGGTTGAATAACGAGATGTAGTTAGAGTAACAAAATATGTCTAGGTTTAATAAGATGGCCCAAGAGGCTTGTAAATGGCACAGAGAATTTGATCAATAAAGTTTCAAAGTGTTTTATCCTTCGGTTGTCCAATTCAGTTACATTTCTCCTATTATTTTTCTCATTTCTCATTTTCCCCACAACACATTTCCTTTAAGAGGTATGGATTTCATCTTTTACCATTCCATTCTTGTTCATAATTCAATAGGTATAAACTGAGGGAAAGATCTGCTTGTTTGTCTGATTGTTACTAGAGTCAGTCATTGAATCTAGTGAGATTGCTTTTGTATGCATAAGCATTTAGTCCACCATAATACAATGTGATTATTTCGTTGTTGTCATAGCAAAAAATTGCATAATTAATTTACACTTGGAAGAAATAATTCCAAATGCTATAATAGAATTTCCAATAGTGAAATATTTGCAAACTCTATAATGAGCATAGACATAATTACACATCTTCCTCATACTGAGCTATAGAATGAACATCTTAGCTCAACAAAATGTTTTGTATACCCATATTCAAAGATATGAGAATTGTAAAATGTCAAAAAGAAATGTGAAAGATTTAATTTATAAAGAAAAAGATGATAGTTATGAAAAAAAAAATACAAATTTGTTTACTCTTATTTATGTTTTTATTATTTCTAATAAGAAATATTCAACATTTTTTTAGTAAATATTTTATTATATTCAAAGACAAAAGTTTTGTACAGTCTTCAAAGACACAAGAAGTTGTGTAAAATGTGAAAAGAGATATTCTCAAAAATGTTAAAAAGAGAATGCAAAAGTGTCTATAAAGAATAGGGTAATAGGTGTTGAGAATAGAGAATAAATAATCATAAAGAAAAGGGTAAGAGGTGTTGAGAATAGAGAATAAATAATCATTACGTGATTAAATAAACAAAATGAGACATATATACATTTGAAAGTGAATGAAAAGAAATATATATATATATGAATTAATAAAGATGAATAATAATTATAGTTGAAAAAAAATTATATAATAAATATGGGTTTATAAAGAGAAATTTAAAATTTGAGTAGTAAATTAAATATAATATAATAATTAGTTCCCAAGTTGGGATGTGTTTAAAAAAAAAAATGAGAAAGAAAAAAGAAGAGAGAATCTATATAATTAAGAGAAAAATAGAAAGGAAAGGAATGTAAATGGGAGAGAAAGGTTGGAAAAGAACGTTATAAAGAGGTTTTAAAAAAAAATGTGAGAAAGTAAAAAGAGAAAGGTTAAGATAAAGAGTTAATGAGATAGTATAAAGAATAGGCAAATGAGGTGTTTCAAGTTATAAGAATGTTCAACTATTGTAGATTTGACAATACCATTATGGCAAGTGTTTGTTATATATTCTTTGAGGCAAGCCCTAAAAGATCATTGTTTTTACCCAATATATGATTTGCCATAAGAGTAAGGGATTTAGTAAACACTAAGGCTAGGCATAAGGTCAAATTTATCTTTCCCAATTCTAATAAGGTGTTTAAGAATTTTGAAGATTTTAAAAATGATTTTTATATTCTTTTTAGATAAAACCTCAGAAATTTGGTTAGTAGTTCTTTGAATATAGGAAAGAGAAAGGAAGCTTAAAGGAAAGGAACTGGCAATGGAATTTGTACATTGAACTTTACAAGAACAAAAACCTTTATGAAATTTGCAAATTAGTACCCATTAGTAAGGTAGACTTTCTCTTCCTTAAATGAAGCAAGGATCAAAGGGGTAAGAATGTTATCAAATTACCAAGAAATGAGAGCATCTAGAAATTGGAAGAAATTATCTTATTGGATTTCTATAGTAAGCTTGATATGGAGACAAATGTTGTTGAAGTCAATGAAGAAATAAGTTAAAGGCAGCTATGGGGCCAAACAATAAAGGTGTCATCAACAAACAAAAACCAGCATTTAGGCTTTAGATGGAAGGCATTTAGGGCTAAGATTTCAAAATGCGCCATGAAGATGTTGGCAATGACAAAGGATAAAAGAGAGTCCATAATTGTACCTTCAATATATTCATGGAAGACTCCTTGAAAAGTGAAGAATGTGGAAGAAAAGCATACACTAGTAAGATTAAGGTTTCAAAGCTTACTAATTTGGAAATAATGTCCAAAGCTACCCAAACTGAAATTTCGATGGATAAAGAGATAACATCAAAGCTAACCATAAAGTCATTTTCATCAAGCTTGATATGTTTTAAATAAAATCAATCAAGTCTTTGATAAAAGAGGAAGTTTTTCCAACAATGGATTGAAGTTTATCAACCAGGAAATAAAAGTATACGGATGGGAGCTCCTATAGGACTAACTAGGAATCCAAAAGGGATGGGCAGCTATTGAAGCTTACATGTTCACTTTTTTATTCATTACATAAAAAATCAAAGTTATTACCAATATTACCACACATATTGTCTAATTATATTTCATATAAAAAATCATTTATTGTTAATTGTGTTTATCTCAAATAATTAGGAAGAATGATTATTATTTTCCTACTCAATATGAAAATATGTTAAATACATTATTATTAAATGATATAAACCTAAAAAATCTCAAAATAAAAATTGAATACTTTATTTAAAAAATAAATAAATAAACATTTGTAATTTATTTTTTTCCTTTTAGATGTATTTTTTTCTCACCCTAATCTAATAACTAAATAAAAGAACTCATTGTAATTAAAAAGGTTATAATTCCTTTTTTTTAATGCAATCTTAGAAACCTGCCAACAACAATAATTAAATTTTACCGAAAATAAATTACAAATTTCTCACTACGGAAATCAAAATGAAATTTGCACCCTTGCCTTCAATGGCATTTTCTCATCTTTGAAAGGCACTTGCCATTACCTTAGAGAGGAAACAAAACAACTGTAACCCAAAAAAACCTTCGAACCCACCTTAGGGAGCTTCCGATGTTAATCATAAAGGAAAGATCATCTCCATGCGCAAAATAATTGAATGCATATATTTTTCAATGAAAAATCACACTTTGTTGAAGAATTTCAGTATGCCACTGTTCTTGGTAGCCAAGTTCTTGCTAGTACTACTAATCCTGTTACGTTTAGTGCCAGTATTGGGCTTAGTGCTAGATGATGTTCTTTTACCATGCGTACCATGAGATGGTGATGAAGACTTGGGAGTTGCAGTGTTTTTGGTAATTTCTCCATTCATGCATGGTTGGGTAGTAGGTGTACAAACTGTCCACTGGATCACTTGCGTGCTGCTTGGACCATCCGATAAGGGAACTGGAGTAACAGTATCAGAGTGCAAAACAGCTTCTGAACAAGCAAAGTTCTTGATTGTAGACAAAAGCTCTTGTTCATTCCATGGAGGAATGACAGCATGAGGATTGTTTGAATCCTTTGTGGTCTTTGATTCTGATTTTTGAAAAATGTTTCTCAGGCTTACCTCTGCTGCAGTTCTTTTACTACCTTGAGATTTCTTGGATAATTCAGATAAATGAGCATCAGCTGAATCAGTTTTAGAAGATCCCAGAGGCGAGTGAGTGCCAAGACTGTCTGCAAGAGAAACAGATCGATCTTCTGATTTTGTTTTCTTGAAGGGATTGTTGGCCGGGGTAGGAGGAAAAACTCTCTTCTGGCCTCTTACATCCAGGGCAATCCCATTGTTCTTCATTTGATTATCATCCATGTGAAGGGATGACCTTGTCAAGGATGAATGTTCAGCAATTGCCTTAAAGTGTGTCATTAAACCTCTATCAAGTTCACAAGCATTTTGGCTTGGCAGAACGCATTCAGATTCTGCTACTCCTTCACTTACTTCTAACTTTATGTTGTTCCCTGTGCATCAAAAAATCAAACCACTGAAAAGTTTGGAACTTCATTTATATAATATTGATTCTGATAACCCCAGACAATTCTAATTAGAACTTGTGATCACAAATGTAACACCTAATAGCATTTCCATCCTTTTCAGCTTCCATAACAAAAATAAGTAACTAATGGAAGTTTTCATGCAAATTGGTTCATGGATTGAAATGTGTACAAAATGACGAATACATCAACTGAAAATGAGTTGTTAGTGACCATTCATCCATGATCAAGTGGACTGTAGGACATCGACAAACCAACAAGCGTACAATTAGGCTAATAATCATCCATGTTAGAACCCACCGAACACCTAGATTTTCACTGCAGTAATGACCTCCTTCCCCTGTAAGCCACCTGGGTTTTCAGGTGGTTTCTCAAGAAACAAGAGCCAAAGGGCCCATCCAAAATGAAACGGGCCTGCCCAAAATAGCGATTTCTGTTTGGGACCCATTTCTGGGCCATTTCTAATTCTGGACTAATATACCAGTTTTTTCAAAGAAATGTAAAAACTCTGGAAGCTGCTTTTTAACTTGCCTTCCTTCCTGTGTGCTGTATATGTCACTTCTTGCAAAGACTCCTCTCCCATCTGTACACAAAACTCGTCCTGGAAATCAGGAAAACAAAAACATAAGTTTTTGGTATGAAATTTTTGAAAATAACATGTGTGAACTTTCCAATATCTATGGACATCTGTCTGGATTCTGGAATGCCAACACCCTGATAGAATGCAAATGATGAACCTATGGCATACAGAATGCATCAATAAAGCTCATAGAAGGACGGCAAATATCGTGTAGGTAATACTAGCAACTTTGAACCAAGGAAATGACCCTATAGTATAGATTCTTAGGTTTTAAGAATTCAAATCATTAAGGTTTAGATTCAAATTTTATGGAGGAGTTATATGTGTAATTTAGTTTTATTTTAGTTTTATATTCAAATCTTATGGAAGGAGTTGAGGGTGAATTGTGGAGAATAAAAACTGTGTCAACTAGGATAACATCTCAAGGTCAAACCTCATACAATCTTAATAACCACATCTCACAATTGCACAAATCATTTTTTCAGTAAAAATTGAAACTTCCATTAAAAATAAATAAACTGACCCCACCTAAACTCAAGGAAAAAACTACATAGCATCATAATGTGAAAAGAAAGCCAAAAATGTTTTAACTTCTCAACAAGAAATTGCACAATAATACTACAGATAAAGGCATTCTGAAAGGGGGTTAGCTACACAAAATCATCGAACCACTTACTCGAGTTTTCTCAGATAACAAGACAAATGGACTGCTGTCCTTTTTGGCCTTTGATTCTCTTGATTGACTTTGTAAGATCGCTGTCTCATTTGGATAGACTACTCGATGTTCCAGCGATGAAGGGATTTGGGGAAATTCATCAAAAGCTTCCATTGTTATTGGATCCAATCGTCCTTCAGCAATGGCAATCACCATTGACGATGGCAATTCTCTGAATATCTGTTATGGAAAATTTTGAACATCCTCTGCAATTGGGAAAAAAACCTCCAGGCTGCCAGTAATTTAGGCCATCCAACATTTATGTGATGTGGATGACAAGATTTATACATCATCCAAAAAGCAGCTAAATAAGTATCGAAACCAAGCTAAGGATACGGACCAAGGAAATCAAGATTGCCATCAAATGCCTGAGAGAATCCATCTGGTAATGGCTTCAAAAATGAGACGCATTTCATATCAGCATCATACCTGTCAAATAGAGACATGGCTTTCATATTATGACACATTTATTTGTGCACCATAGAAGTCAAATGGGGACTGATGTACCCGATGGAGAACTTACACTCGAGCATGATGGAAAACCGCATTTGCTTCTTTGAAAGAATTAACATAACCTTCAGGTATATGACGTTTCTTATCTAGTTGTAACACAGAAAGAACCTGCACAAACCAATCCCTAGATAAGATTGATTTCCCCTACTATCACGCGTCTTGCATTTTTCTTTCAAATCCAGAAGAAGAAAGAAACAAGCTTCTTAAGAACTTCAGTTCTTTAAAATCTGCATGTGCATACATTTAGTAACGAGATCAGAAACAAATGATGCTAAATCAATATCAATTACTATCACACTCTAGAGTTCTGGAAAAATGATACAAATGTTAAATTAACAACAAATGATATCATCATAAATAATAGATTCATCTTAAACCTGGATCAGATAAGTATCTTGAGAAATCAAAGCAGAAACTTGTAGGTGTTTAAAAAAGTGGAATAAACATATACTGTCAGGTACAATGCTGTATATTACAAGTGAGGAACATAGTGTGGATACTGTGTCAATATTGTCAGATACAATGTTGTATACTCCATATGAGGAATAAATATATAATGTTAATACTTTGTCAATAGTGTCAACATCTGTCGTGTCATTTGAGGGAATTGAATTTCGGTGGGGAAGATTTCATTCATTTTTCCCAACCACCAAGTCTGTCGTGTCATTTGAGGGAATTGAATTTCGGTGGGGAAGATTTCATTCATTTTTCCCAACCACCAAGTATAACTCTAATAGGCAGATTTGTGCTGGTTTATTGATTGTTATTGAGCTTTTTCAAAAAAAATTCCCAATTTAATTTATTAGCATTACACATGTGACACATCTACCAGGCCAATTGATGCACCTTGCCACTCTGTTGCAAAAGTTAAAACAAAATAATGATGTTAGATCTTTTTCAATTATGTGAGGTAGCTTCTAAAGGTAGAATTTCTGTGTTGCATTTGTAAGTGTTATAAAAATGTCATATTTATGGTGGCTCTCCCGAAGTAGATTTTGGTTTGATTTCACAGAAATGGGATACATTTACCTTCTACACACTTGTACACAGGCCAAGAAAGTACAAGCTGGAGCTTTGATAGAGCTCTTAGAGCATTAGGGGTCAGCCCCTTATACTGCAAGCAAAGACCCCCCAGCTCAGCAAAATAATGATGTTAGATCTTTTTCAATTATGTGAGGTAGCTTCTAAAGGTAGAATTTCTGTGTTGCATTTGTAAGTGTTATAAAAATGTCATATTTATGGTGGCTCTCCCGAAGTAGGTTTTGGTTTGATTTCACAGAAATGGGATACATTTACCTTCTACACACTTGTACATAGGCCAAGAAAGTACAAGCTGGAGCTTTGATAGAGCTCTTAGAGCATTAGGGGTCAGCCCCTTATACTGCAAGCAAAGACCCCCCAGCTCAGCAATAGAAAACCAGATGTGAAAGATACCAAAGCAAAGCGGGCAGAGTGGGCGTGTAGCTCCCCATGTGCTGATGAATGGAGGGCATCGTGCAAGCGATCTACAGCAGGAAGGCCATAAGTACAAAATGCAGACAGTTGAGCCACCTGGAAATCCAAGAGATCAGTCAGGGTAGGGTGTGAACATAGACTAATTTGGTGGCAAGGTGGGGTACTGAACCACCCAAAGTGGAAAATCCTCCACCAAGACAACTAGATGTCTTTTACAATACAACCCGTTGCCCTCGAGTGGGTTTAATTTTTTCAATAGGTGGACTTTGAAGTTATGCCTCAGTTTTGTGTGATTTTATACTTTGATTTTAGGAGTGTCAATTTTGTTATGCATGTTGACCCTGCTAAATGGTGGTTTAGAATAGAGTATTGTCACTTCATTTTTTTGCAGAGTGCAAAGGAACTTGGTGAAAGTCTATATGTCTGTAAGATGTTAATTGCTCTGATTAATGAAAGCATCAATGTCAAGCGGGGAGAAATGATCTCGGTCCTTTGCTATTAAATCCAATAGCATTATACAAACAAACACTTCGTCAAAATTTAACAGAGTTTCAGCATTTCATTCAAGTAAAAAGAATTACCCGATCTATGTTTTTATACTTCAACACCAATGAATGTGCCCGTTTGATCCCAATACCAGGGACTGATGAAAGAAAGTCACAACCTGCGAGGACGCACATGGCTGCAAGGAAGACATTCAAGCCGCTGTCAGTCCGGACACCATTTTGTTTGTTAATTAACTTGCCTTGCTCAAGACCATGGAGCTAACTGCATTCTCTATCATCAAGGCAAGAAACATGATTACAAAACTAAGGCAGAGTAACCACCAAAACAGTATAAGTCATACTTTTGTCCCACATCAGCTGAACTTAGGGATATAAGCTGTCAGAAACCTAAACTTCAAAGAAAGTGCAATGGGTCTTAGCATGGCGAATTAAAGGACAGTGAGGTTAAAAGGTTGTAGTATGCAGTTCCAAATATCTAATTCCAGTCCTTACTAAGATAAGGATATCTTAAGCAAATGCCAACTGAGTTTATGAAGCTAGAAGTATAACCTGTGAATAATTCTTGAGTGAAAGATCTAAACGAAAGTTCACGAGCAGGTGCAGCCAAACAGTTGAAGACCTTGTCCATTATAACTTCTTCTCCATCTCCAGACCGATCCATTTTGTAAATAACCTATTTACAACACCTTCAAAAAGCAGAATTATTAAATCCAACAGAACTAAACTTCCCTTGAAGAATAATCAGTTTTAAAAGTTCTATGCTTCCAAATGTAAATTCTATATTCTATCCGAAGAAAGTGGCAACGTGAGTGTGCTATTTTATAGAGGACTTTTAGGAACAAAACAAACCACATTGCAACCATATGCCATTAAATCACTGTCCTCGCTGATAACAGCTACTATTCCACCTTTTTCTGGCTCCAACCTAGACAAGTAAGCCAGTTGAGCATCTGCTTCATAAGGTGCAACAAGAAACTCAACTCCTTCTGTCTTAAGAATCTGAATCAACGAACAGTTCAAAATGTCAATCAGCACAAAGCTTCAAAGTGGCAACATGTCAAACAGAAATGTAGCTGGCAGAAAAACCTGTGAACCTTTCTGGCAATATCAAGATTCAAAAGCACTACCTGAATCAGTTCATTTGCCATGGATGGTGTAATATGCACTGCTCTCTGTGAAAATAGACGAAGCAGAAAATCACTAACTGTAGGGAAGTATAACTTCAGCACAAGAAAGCTATATTTTTCATAGACAGTGACAATAAAACGAATGTGTTTCACAGGCACTTCAATTCCAGAATTTTTTGTTTCTGATAAAAAAATACCTGGAAGTGTTCAATAGCACCTTTAACATCTCCCTCTGCTAATTTGGTTCTAGCTTGTTCCAGGCAAGCATCTCTCCTCCTAAGAAAGAGAGAACAGCAACTAATTACAATGGCTTCATATAGTAAGGCAATATCATCAGTTCAATCCACCAATAGCAAAATGAGATTAGATTTCAGTCACACCTACAGATGCACCCTATACATCTATAAAGCAAGTAGTTCATGTCAAAAAATGAAACGCTTCATATTACAGCACGGAATTTGGGTAAAAGTGGCACGGAATTTTTACACTTGCCAAGTGGCTTAGGGACCAAAAGTAATTCACCAATATGATCTCATAGAAAACCTCCAAAATTTAGCACAGTAAAGAATAAGTTATCCCTAAAATCTTCATCTAACAGGCATGGATGTGTACTTAATACCATATGAGTTTCCCGATTAAGAAAACAATAAGTAGTCACACCATGAAATCCTTATGAAACAGGATTAGCAGAAGGAAACTGCAGCTATTATGGGAAACCAAAAATTGATGGCCATGTTTTACAGACGTTTGTTATGCCACTGGCAGTCTGTGCTCGAGGACCATTGGTTATACTACATATCTGTCTGAAATGTCTCGCAGATGATCAAGTTGACAACTCTCCAATTCCTACAGCAGTTTTAAGAATTGCGAGGAGAAAGGGTAACTAAATAGACGAATTCTCAATGTTGGGCCCTATAGTTATTCAATGTTCAGCTTATTTTACTGAAAGCTAAAAGCAGGGGCTAGACTTTATACCATTGCCTTAGTTGCATGGATAGGTAGGAAGAGACTATTTTGATGTAACTGGCTTCGCATATATTAGATGGCAATAGCACTAATGTAAATGTTAGTTTTTCTCCAATAAAAATAACAACAAAGCCTATTTTTATCAAATCTGATATTGACAAGGGGCCCAGAAGTTAACCCATTAGAAAAAAACGGTCCAGTAGTTTCCCCAGAGCATGTATACAGCACATACATTTATTTTATGAGCTTCTCAATAATAACAGAAAAACCCAGATAAACATTTGCTAGAATAAACAGACCTCTGGCGTTCTTCTTCTGTTGCTGCTTTTGAAGGGAGATGACCACCATCAAACACAACGACTGGAATCACCTTGTAGTACCGAAGCATGTTGATCCTATGCATACAATACTGCAGGTAGGGGAGCTTGGAGTTTTTGGTATTCAGAGCTTGCTGACAGAGCTCCATACTGCATGAATAGGCTGATTCAAGAGAAGGTCAGCCTCCATGGCCGCTAAAACTACACCCCAAAAACATAGATGTTTAACTTTTGTGCAGAAATAGGCTTACCTCCCTTGTGAAGCCATGAGTAAGCATCGATGCCCACCTGACCAACAAAAAAAACACAGGAAACGCCATTTAGGAATAAGTTGAAGTAACCATTTCAGCTTACTATAGCTACCGGGCATTGCAGAGGTTATATTAGAATGGCATCATGCTTACTCGTTTTCCTGCATATTTTCTAATGTGGACTGCCTCAATGTAAGGCTTCATGACCTTGAGAAGCCCTTGTATACCCATTCTTTTCAACAGAAAATCTGCACAGAGAGCGAGCGAGTCACAGCGTAATGAGAGTGGAGACAATATCCTTTGAAAATAGCCCAAGCACTGAAGGTCTAGGTCATAGGAATTATAGGCAATGGAAGTCAAGAGTAGTGAGACTATTGTGTGTTCGTGTACAGGCATCCGATTTTTCAAATTTTAGCGGGGAATTAAAAGTTCCTCCCGCTAAAACTTCATAATGAAGAGCCAAATAAATAAACTATTTATTAATGATGGTAAAACTACTTGCTTGATCAACTTGCAATGGGTTGTGCCTCTTCGCCATTTGTAATGAGCTTTCTATTCATTGTTTTGTTTGTGTTATCTGTCACTAGTGCACAATGTATTGCTCTCAGATATGTTATTTTTATTTCTGATTATTACAAATATTTTAACATTTATATTTATTATTATTTTAATTTTGGATTATTAAACTTATTTTAAAATATATTATTTAGTCGTAGTTTAAAAAACTCATAGAATAATTTAGAAATTATAGTAAGATTAAGAAAAATTTGGGCCACGATTTTTGAAAATATGGGTTAAGTTGTTAAACTTCAGTATTTTGGATTCCCTAAGGGTTTTTGATGGTGTTGAATCCATTTCCACCATAAAAAAATGCAATCCAAACACTCCAACTACCTAATTTTTTGAATTTTGTTTTACCGAATTCTGGCAAAAAACTGTGGTCAGGGCTATTTAATTTTAATTTTAGATTATTAAATCAGTGTAATTTTATTAAGGAGGTGAAATAAAATTTATGATAATAATAGAAAATAAGATAATAATAAAACCAATCTAGATTCATCTTAACCATTAATTTATCCAACGTCCATAGGGATCAAATCTCTTTTTATTTTAAAGAAGGCTTATACAGCAAGAGATTTGATCCCTCTTTGCTTCTTAGTAGATCTGGGGTTAAAATATATCTACATTGGTTTAATTAATAATTTTAATTTTAATTTTAAATGTAATTATTAATTTTGTTCTCTTATTTTATTTTATTTTTTATTTAGTTTATTTTTTATTATTATATTAATGTAATTTGAGTTAAGTGAAAATATTTTGTTAATAATTATAATTTTTAATTATTTTATTTTTATTTTTTCAATTTAAATTTAATTTTATGTAATTTGATTCAGTCATAATGTTTAACGAGAAAAGACAAGACATTAGGTCTTTTCCATATTAGGCTTGGGCTTCTCGTAATCTTATTTGAATGGTGAATTTAATAAATATTCATAAATATTAAAAATATATATATCATGTTTTATTATTATCTTTTTCTAATATATTTAAATGTTTTCTTAATCATTTAAGCATTTTATCTTTCACTTAGTTCATAAATCAAATTTATTAGTAATAATTTTTATTATTACTAATAATGATTAATATAGGAATGTGTCTCTCAGGGAGAACTTGGTTGAAAGTGATGATTGTTGTTGCAGAAATAACATATAATGGTGAATGGTAGCTAGGGTTTTATCGATCATGATGGACCATGAAGAGAAATTGATCAATTATATAATGATCCTCATGTAGGTTTCATCATCTTAATCCAAGGGAAGGTGCAATTAAAACTTGGTGATAAAAGCTCTCAAATGAGGGGGTCCATAGAATGTCAAGGAGATACTAGGCTTACTAAACATTCTAATGTCTATGGTGACAAGCCCAAAGGAAGAGGTACAAAAGTTGATGGGAGACTTGTGAGTTATGCTAAACTAGTTGATGAAGAAAAGATAAAAGTCAATGCACCCATGGGAGTTGGTGAGGAAATTCCCAAAGGGAGAAGATTGAAGGATTTATTGCATTCCTTTCAAAGCACCTTGAAAGAGGATTTTGGAGAGTTGCCAAGTGGAGGCACAAATATTTTTGTTTCAGTGTCAAGGGAGGCAAGATTACTAGAGATATATAGGATCTTGATATTTAATAGGTTGATAAGTCGAGGAGCCATTCGTAAAAATTGAAGAATGATTTGTAAGGAGTTGAGGTTGGGAAATTTGTTAGGCTTCTTGGCCATGTTCTAAAGATGGAGAAGAAAACATTAATTGGAAGGTTTTTTGGCGAAAGGACTTCGGAAATTTCTATGGAACAATGGATTGATAAAGTATGGAAGCCATTTCAAGTATAAGCTTATAGTTTTCATGTTTTGGAAAAAGTTGGTTAACTTTTATCATTTGTATCAGAGTAAGATGTGTTCAAGATTTTAAACACACATTAGTTATTGGGTTCATTCTTTTTTACTTTAAAGTAGTGGTCTTCCTAGTTCAACCCATGAAGAGAGATGAACTTGACTCAAAAAGTGTGGCTTAAGTTCATGGAATTGACTCTGGAACTCTAGTCATCAAAAATTTTGAAAGAAATGAGGGATAATTCAAGATCCTTTATATAAATAAATGACAGTTTTAAAGCAAAGGCCCTCAAGGGTGGTGGCTTAGATTATATATGGATTTGATAGATGGGATGCCAAAATTAATCTACATGGAGACGGGCTAGTGGAAGTATACATAGACACTCGATTATGTGAGGGTCATGTCTAAATGTGTTCAATACCATATTTATGGATTTCTAGCCAAGGAATGTGTCCACAAGTTATCTAGAGGCATGTAAAGGAAAAAATCACATTACCGTCAATCACTTTAGAGGTGAAAGACACAATAAAAAAAATCCCATGAAGGGAAAGGCCATGTCAGAAGAGGAGAGAGTGGCTTTAAAAAGGCACGATTAGAGTGATGGAATGAGCCCTGACATAAAGCATTATAGAATGAGGAAAACATTCATGACATGGTTAGGGAGGAGAAGATGTTGAAGGCCTACTTTTGGGAAATTTCTATAGACCTAGTGGTTGCATTCATGAGCTCAAAGAAATATGAATGATCATGAATATAGGCCACTCTCAAGGTCTTTATGAATCGGGTTCCAATATTTCATACTTACCTAGAGATATTTGAGAATTATCTCTTTGAAGTTGTCCCAAGAGTACTGGTTAGACCCAAGGGATATCCAATCTCTGTCATTAAGACATGTTACCAAAGGAGGAGGTAAAAATATTTAAAAAATGGGCTTAACTCAATTAAATACTATTGGGGAGTTAGAAGAAAACATCAACATCTTCACAATCCCCTTGGCCCATACCTCTATGGAGGTCCCCTATCTTACCCATTGTTTCATTACATCATCAAAGAAGGGCTATGCGAGTATTAGAAAACAACTGCATCATCTAAAACTCAGGAACAAATTTGTGTGATTAAATGAGATTGAAATAGAGAGTGGTCTTGGCTATGGCGTAAGAAGAGAAGGAAGGACTATCAATATGGGGATAATGTCCTTGTCCATTCTCGAGATAAAGCATGTAGATATATTCGTAAGGTGAAGCAACAAACCATAGTCAAGACCCTTAGAGCAAGGAGAACCCTGGAATTGTTAAACAATGATCATGTTATCTCTAAATTATTAAGATTTCGGGCAATGCCCTTAAACCAACAACAACCCATAAACTTGCTATTTTATTAATTTGATATATGAAGGGGATGGAAGGACCTTTCCATAATCATGAAAGATTTGGAATTATTATATATCGATGTTGAAATGAGATCTCGAGATTTGATCTTAGGGTAGAAAAAGATATATTTTGCACTCATAATTTGTGTTTCCAATATTGTCTTTGATATAGATTATATCATTCTATTATTTTTCATCTATATTGATGCTTTCAGAGTGGAAAAATGGGAGGAATCAACTAACAAGACTATTTTTACCAGTGGGTCCCACTTTGGCAAAAAGAGGTTTAAAACCTTCCAAAGGTAGTTTGAGGAATTTAATGAAGTTTTTTTCAGTCCAAAAACTCTCACTTATGTAATACTCCCTTGCTTATTGTACAATTAAAAGCCTTTTCAATGACATAAGAACGACCTCAAATGGAGTCTATATGCAAAGGTTATGCCACCAAGAAGTTGATCTTCGTGTTTTGTCCACCATGGATCGAGACGATGCAATGTCAACCCCATTACTCGTGGAAAAGGGGATATTCATGTGCTCATGATGAATAAGACTATAAAAGAGTCATGTTGTAACTCATATTGAGGGTTGAATGGGTCAAATTTAACCCCCAATTGGCTATAGGGATGTGTTATAACCAAGCCACTAGGAGGAAAAGGGGTTTGATTCTATTCTAGTGCATTTTGTTCCATATTTGAGTAGAGTAATTGAGAGTGGATAGAGAGAGGGAAAAATAGAGAGGAATTATGCTCTATAGTAACC
Organism: Pinus albicaulis; assembly: GCA_034641835.2. NCBI lineage: Eukaryota > Viridiplantae > Streptophyta > Pinopsida > Pinales > Pinaceae > Pinus > Pinus albicaulis. The sequence goes on along the minus strand of CM076584.1, from coordinate 1,596,499,461 downwards.
TACATGCCACATGTCTCACTATTTTGTATTTGCACTATTTTTATTCAAAGAAAGAGAGAGTGAAGCAACCTCACCTTTCTACTTGGTCTTCTCTTTGAAAAGGTTTTCCCATATCATATCTTGGTGTTATTATTTGTGAGTGGTTGCTTTTATATGTTCTCTATTCTTGCAATTTTACATATTACATATATAAACATAAAAACAATAACTTAAATAATTATGGAAATCCAAGAAATAAAAATCAACCCTCATAATATAAATTTTGGATTCAATAAATTTTTATCATATATGTTGTGAGAAACTGTCTAGTGAAATATCCACAGTAGTTTATGCATTAGTCTCAAGGATAAAAGTTTAAATATTCTCTTTGGAGATGAGGAAATCTTACTCTATATTTGATATTTATAGACCTTGTGAGAATATGGTTCACTATATTATCAAAATACTTTTTTAAATATGAAAAGGGTATGTGTATATTCTTTGCACTACTTATATGCACCATGACCAAAGTGGGGGTTGTTCAACCCCCCTTGGTTGGTGGGTATGCAATGGGGTGGGAGCATACTTGCACGGGGTTCGACGCAACACCCCAAGAATTATTTTTTTGGGGCAGATTTTTGTGTATGTTTTTGGCTGGTTTTCTACAGTTTTGTGGCACATGGTGGTTTTGCCCTTGGTTTGGTACTTTTGGTTATGGAATTATGGTTCGATTGGCGATTCATATGCCACCAGATGTATATTGAATTGTTAAAAAAAAATGGTTGTCTTTCTTGGGTTTGGGTTTTCAAGACAAACTCTCTATATAAACATGTGTGTTTTATTGTATCTCTTATGTAACTTTATTAAGAATTTGTTTGTAGCAATTAATTGTACAGGGTTAAAACCCACAAAATTGATAATTGGGGGTGATCGAAGTTGCACTCTCCAAAAAGTTGAGATATGAGGGATAGTAGCAAGGATTGATGCATTAGAATTTTTTTTCATTCATGAGATAGAGGAGGCATGTCTAGTAGATGTGGAACCAGTATTTCCAACATGGAGAAATAATTGAACAAGGATAAACTTGTATCCAAAAGGTTAGACATAGTCTCAGTATTAGAAGTTGTAACAATGAATGAGGAGATAATAAGATCATGGGTTAAATAAGGAGGTGAATTCGGCCATTTCCTTCTTCTTTTTTCTAATTGATAAAGAACAAAGGAACCAAATCCCTTGAAATTCAGCTGCCATGGCTAAAGGATGAGGTGGTTAATGAATTATTGAAAACAAAATGGAATTGTTTTGATGATTCACTAAGGGAACATCATGCTACTAATTCACATTTACTCTGAAGAAAGTCAAGCAATTTACTTGGGCACATAATAAATTTTAAAACATAGACCAAGATCTTGTTGCAGTGGAAAAAAGTAATATGACTTTTATAAATAAGATTTTGAAGGACTATTTCTAGTGGATTCCAAGTCAAGGCTAAGGAATCTAATGAAATCTAAAAGGGAATTGTTGGTTACATATGAAGCACAATGGCACATGAAGAGCATGGTTATTAATTTGGTTGGCCAAAGGGGATGAAATTGCAAAATACTTTCATAATTATGCAAATAACAAGAAGAACATTGATACAACATAGGAAACACCAAAGAGAATGGCAATATATATATATATTGTTGAGATGGGAGTTTCATATTTTCAAATTTTATATAGAGAGTTGACGAGGGAAAATATCACAAATATATCAAAACTCACCTTCTTTTTCCTAGTTTTGTAAGTGATGAATCTAATTCCTTATCAGTGGAAAATTTCAAAAAAAGAGGAAATAAAAGTAGTCTTGGAAACTATAGAAGAAAAAAAATATAAAACTAGAGGCCCCATGTATGGATTATAGAATTCTTCGTTGGTTTTTATGATTTGTTAGAGGAATATCTAATTAGGTTTGTTGAGGAGATACAGATAACAAGGCAAGTACCATGAATTGTAATTCCACCTTCTTAGCACTAATCTCGAAGAAGGATAATCCCTTGTCCTTTTAAGGATTTTAGACCTATCTCTTTATGCAACTTTGTTTACAAAAATAATAGCAAAGGTCGGCCACTAGGGTGAAGACAATCTTCTCTTATAGTGTATCTTAGGAACAATTTACCTTCCTAAATAGAAGGTGAAATTATAAGGCCTTAAGAGTGCTTTAAGTAGGTTTCCATTCAATGCAACTAAAGAAACTACAAGTATTAGAAGTGAAACTGGACCTTTCAATGGCTTATGAAAAATCTAGTTATTTCTACTTGAGATTAATGTTTCTTTGTGTAAGTTTCATATTACAACTTGTAAACTAGATTATGGGGTGTTTAACCTTAGTCTATTTTGTTTTGATAGCAAGTAATTTAGCTTTAAGTCTTTTCTCCCCCACTAAAGGATTTAGGTAAGGTTGCTCTCTATTGATACTATTATTTCGTTTAATAACAAGGGGTATAAACAAGACTATCATGGAAGTAAGGAGGAGATGAGTTCTAAAAGGGATAAAGGTAGGCAAGATTACAAATTTGGCACATTCATTATCCTTGGATGATATACTACAAGGTTAAAATATATCTTAGATATCTACAATATTGCCACACGCATGTAGAAAAGTATGTCGAAATCCTCCATATATTTAGTAGCCTTGAGGAGGCTCAAGAAATATTGCTTATATAGGTATTTTTATTCTATGGGGTCTATTCACGGTGAGGGATAAAGTATTTATGGTTTACATTGGGAAACCCATATGGGTAAAAACCTGACTGGAAGGTGAGGTTGCTTAACTCTCTTTTATGGTATGGAAATAATGCAAGTATAAAAAAAGAAGGTACTCTTTATGGAGTTTCCTAAGACCTATGGCCCGATCGAATGCTACATAAAAATGAAACCATTTGTTATGCTCTTAATCTCCCACTCCTAGTTGCTCTAGTCTACCATGGAACAAGATATAATAGCAACAAGTGGAAACCATACTCCTCGTAGTGGCCTTGTTTTAAGATGGCTCGATGACAAACTAGGGGTCAAGTTTGACTCCTTTAACTATCAACTAGGGTTATAAATCCTTTTAGAGTCTTATTCATAGTCTACACCTGACTCGCCCCTTTTACATGAGCAATGAGATTGATGTGACATCCTCTTGAACAATGGTGAACAAATCAGAAGGTTAGCTTCCAAGAGGCATAACTTTTTCATACAAACTCTAATTGATACCTTTCTTGCACCGTTGGAAAGGTTGCCAAGTGAAAAATGATGGAATTTTCAATTACATTTCTTACTTATTAGATAAACGAGGAAATGGTCATTTAATTAACAATTTGGTGTTTGTATGAGCTTACAAGTTTTTGTGCACCATAAACGACAGTATGCTACAGTGAAATTATTGATGAGGTTGTAGTATTCTAAATGGATGTCATAGGGAGGATATTAAGATGATTTCACAAGTTAACGAAAAAAACACACCACACTTGCAATAAAAACCACAATTGCGTGAAATTAAGGAACACACTTCTACCTAGTGGGCTTAGGAAGACTAATGTTGTAACGCCCAACCTAGGTAGACGCACCACAAATGCGGAAAGTAAATCACACTGGAAGTAAATGGTGACTTGTTCAAGTATTTTGATGATATTAAATTATGTAATTGGAATGCACATGAATTGTAATGGTTGATAAACTGCAACAAACCACAAGTTGCAAGAGATTCAAACCACATTGTGCTATAACGAGTGACCACATGAATTGAATTAATAATTACAATTTCTAGAAGACAGCGTAAAGTAGAAATCAATCTTAAAATAGAGTAATTAATTGAATTTGTAAAAAATAGCATTGCATTGCTAAATGCAAAGTTGCAACAATAACCTAAATTACAAGTTACAACTATATATTCACATCAATTGTAGGAATAGTTAGTTCAAAAGTTATAATGATATTAATTAATGAGTTGTAGCAATGTATACGATAGAGAGTTGTGCGCTATGTAAATAGCATAGTTGCAACAATATTAAATATTAGTGTTGCAACAAGGTAAGAACATAGTAATTGTTGAAATAAAAAAATTATAAATTAATATACAACTACACTATAAAGTTACATATAGTGCGTGGTTATGGAGGGGTGCCTACCTCTTTATGCGAGGCACTCGTTAAGAAAATATTAAGGCGTTAATCAATCAACACATAATCAACTAGAATTGGAACACATTGTGTTAGGTCCCTATAATACTAGTGTGTCCCCTTATTGTTGTTAGTGTAGCCCCCTTATTGTTATTGTTGTACCCTTGTAGCCCTCATATTGTTATTATTGTGCCCCATAAAAGGCACTATTGTTATTGTTGTGCCTTTACATTATTATTGTTAGGCTGGCTAGGATTATATTGTGACCACATGGACTCTTATATATAGAAAGGAGGTTTTTTCATTTGTATCATCCAAGAATTGTTCATTTATGTAATGTAAAAGAGGTTTCCCCCTCGAATTGGCTTATTTCTAAGGTGTTGATCTCTCTTTTCTTCTATTTTTGGAGTTGGTTCCATAACATTTGGTATCAGAGCTTTGGATTCTAGGGTTTCGCTTCTTCAAACAGGTCATCGTGGAATTTCCGCTATAATTTTATTTTTCTACGAAGGTTCAAATGCTAAAATAAAAAATCCGTTTGTGAAAAAACCTGAGGAAGTTCTTGTAAAAATTCCAGAACTTGTTTCACAATATTTTCCGAGATATTATTTGTGGAAGTTAGGGTTTTTGTAGGCTCCCGAATTTCATCTCGAAGAGGTGACCTTGGGAAAATCGTCATAACTCTCTCTTTGGGCATCAGATTCGAATTCTGTAAAAAGTAGCCGAAATTACACGGACTGTAGTTTTTTGTGTATCAATTTCAGATCCGAATGAGGAAACAGTGATACGTGGCACGCCGTACAAGTTAGCTCTACTGAACCATTCCATAATTAGGTCATTGTGGGAGATTGGGCATAACTTTTCCTTGAATAATCCAAATCTGGTCAGACCTGTGGAATTGGAAAGAAGACTCAGAGCGCTATTATAGAACCAAATCTTAAATCTTGGGATCCGAAATTACATAGATACATCAGTTTCAATATCGAGCTCCTCAAAAGCAAGAAAAAGGTGTGTATTTTTTAAATAAGTTTGCATAACATTTGTTTGGAAAATCAGTTTGAAGTGATTCCAAGGGAATATTGAAGTATAGATATTAGTATTTAGTTATATAATGCCTCCTAAAAATAATTCCACACCCATTAAGCCCTCAAGAATCTATACTATGACGCATTAAGAGGAAGAATTGCAGTATGATATATCAAAATTATGGTACCAAGTGCAGCAATTTTCGATCTGACAAAGAGCAATAAAAAATGACATAGATGGTTTAAAAGAAAAAATGGAGGCTAAGTTGGACGGTTTGAAGAATCAAATGAAAGCTAATATGGATGATAAAGTAGTGGAAGATCACTTCAAGCATCAACAATAATTTCTCCAACTCTCAAAGGATAACCTAACTCTGGTGCATAATTGAATGAAACAACGAGAAGATCAACATCATAGCAAAAGAAGTTCTTAAGCAGTCACACAAACAAGAACTCAACAAATATGAAATCAATTAATTTCATAGTATCTCGGGAAGTGGAATAAATTACCCGTTGAAGATTCCACATGGGAGGATGAAAATTTATGCATAAGCATCCAGAAATAATCAAGCGTTGAGGGCAACACTTGTTTGAAGGAGAGGGGCATGTTAAGCCCTTATAATACTAGTGTATACCCTTATTGTTGTTAGTGTAGCCCCCTTATTGTTATTTTTGTACCCCTATAACCCCCATATTGTTATTATTGTGCCCCATAAAATCCATTGTTGTTATTGTTGTGCCCTTATATTATTATTGTTAGGTTGGCTAGGATTATATTGTGACCTCGTGGACTCCTATATATAGAAAGGAGGTTTCATCATTTGTATCATCCAAGAATTTCTCATTTATGTAATGTAAAGGAGGTTTCCCCCTCGAAGTGGCTTATTTCTAAGGCGTTGATCTCTATTTTCTTCTATTTTTGGAGATGGTTTCATAACACATTGAAAACTTGTATTGCGGAAAATCAAATTACAATCACAATTATCTTGACTTACTTGATTTATCAACTACCAACTCCCCTCTAGGTTGAACAGGGCATGGTATTTTGTACACGATGTAAAATACCTAAATTAAACCAAGGATTCGATGGAAAACCATGAGAATATAGTTGTTCCATCCAATTATAATGATTTGATCAAAAGATAGATAAAATAGGAAAATGTTGCCTCTTTGAGTTGTGTGACAAGTGCAAATTGGGTTAATATTTCCCCATTAAGTGGCCAATCGCTTTTGTCACTTTATTTGTTAGGAGATTGATCAATTTACTATTTTGGGGAATTTTATAGTGAAATTTTTGGAGTTTATGCGATGTGTTGTGTAAGTTGTCTCAAAGTTGTAACACCATTCCCCAATGGTCAATTGTTTGATAGTTGCAGCAATGGTGATGTGTGAATTGCAGCAAAACAACTGGTATCACTTTGGAAATGTAGCACTCAAAGTTGCATCACCTCATAGTTGCAACATTTGCACTGGAACAAGAAGTTGCAACAATTAGCAATAGGGAGTTATAACACATGTATTCAAGCAACAAGTTGCAATAACCATCAATGGGGAGTTGTAGCACCTACATTATGCTCATGTATGAAGGTACTTGTGCAACTCTACCCTATGGATACCACTTGTTACCATAGAAAGGTAATTATCTCCCTATATGCACAAGAATGAGCATTAACATGACATATTAAGAAGATAATTTTACTTTAACCAAAAATGCATCTTCGTGGACAAAAAGAGTGTTGGGATGAGATGAAAAGGGAAAAAATGTATACTAAAAGGTTTTGTATGGGTGCATAAAAAATGCCAAATTAGGCACTCATCATCTCCCCCATCCAAAATTGTTGCATGTCCCTATGAAAATGAGCAATTATTTTGAGTTTTAGTGGGCATGGCTTCCATGGACATTGCTAACACTATGATCAACCCCCCATGCTTCATTGACATGATAGTGGCCTTTCCTTTCTTCAACCTTGCTCTAATAGGCAAGATCTTCCTTATTGGACATGTTGTAGTCTTTCTAATAATTTATGGAATATAACCAGATTGGGCAATCAAAGTTGAAGCCTGCCTAATGGTTCCCACAATCCTCAATGCATTGAATATATGTGTGCAACCTTTTAAGAGCCACCACAAGGTTACTAGAACAAGAGGGATCCTTTATGTGTATGTCCTATGTGACCTACCTTCAAAATTTAGTGCATCCTTCTACAATTTTCCTCAATGATATCTAAATTTGTGCTCTGTAATAATTAATGGCCTCTTACCTATTTTGGGCTATAAACTCTACATTCCTTGGGGAGGTCACCCAACTGTAATGTACATGAAGGACATCCCAAGGCATGTAATACTCCCCTCTAATACACAAATTGCATTTGAAGTTATTATTTTCCACTTGATCACCAATTAACCAGTCAATGTGGTTGTTCATGAAAAATGCTAAAGATCTTAGTTGAATATCTCCTATAAAATGGTTAGAGTTCCAATTTGGATTGTGTTGGTATAGCTCGCACAGTAGGTTATTTTTCTCATTAGTGCACGCATAGTATGCTTCCACAAATGTGCTTGGGAAGGTGATATCATATGGATTGGAGGAAATCATAGCCTTTCTTTTAAATATGAGGTGTTTTTCATGTAACTACATGTTGTAGACAAGGGAAGGAGCTCTGCAACTAAATGTAGATTCTACCAATAGCCCAAGCTTTCGCAGATGAGTAGAGTAGATTTGAGTCTTATGTTTTAGTAAACTAAATGAGCAGTTTTGAATCTACATTAAAATTCTACATGGTATCATAGCTATATTCACATTAGAACCATTCATTGAAGTCCTCATGTACAATGATAATTGAAGAACTAATGAGTTGTTAGGATGCAGAGTTGATGGAGCCCTAGTTCAGGGAAGATCCATAAGATCATGTGTGCAAACTTCTCAATGGAGCTATAAATATACAAGAGGGTAGATTAGCGAGCTAATGTTTAGTGATACAAAAAGTAGTAGTGATCATTGATATCGGTAGATTGAGGAGCAACGAGATTTCCCACGAGGAGATCGAAACTCAAAGAGAGTCTAGTTTCAGAGGGATTAACCCTATGGAAGCTAGTACCTCGGGATATGGGGAGATCATACAAATTATTGCAGTAGTTGTCGCAACAGTGTGGAAGCAACAACAGAGAAGTACCAACATTAATATCCTTAGATCAAATTTTTCCATGCATGCAGCCATACCTCCAGGTGTGAGGTGGGGTGATGTAGAGCACTAGTCCTAAGAGTTGCATAAATTTGGGCAGGGTCCATTGAGGTATTGTCCTAATGTATCATTACCTTGCTACAGGGGCTCACAATATTCAGTAGTAGGAGGATCAATGTGAGTCAGATACTGAGGAGTGCAGAGGAGTGCTGACAACAGATCACGAGGCTCAGTAGCAGAGTCAGTAGCAACACAATTTTCCCAGTAGATAGTTGCAGACAAAGTTGATTTAGTTTGTTTTTTTTGGATGCTTCTCAGTTGAATATGTTGCAATAGAAGCAAAAACAGTGAGAGGTGTTGCATGCAGTACATTCCACAGGTGCGGGATAGGGGTGGTTGATAATCCCTTTCTTGTTGAGAGGGAGTGTTGAAAATGCAGCAAGAAAGTCTCAATTTTGATTTTGCCTTAATCAAATTGAGGAAATTCGAGATTCCACATCAGTAGAAAACTTGGAGGAGTTAATTGAGGTGACATCGCTCTTTTCATTCATTTGAGAACACTTAATTCGAGTTAATGAGTTGAATTTCAATTTACTTGATTTGTATTTGAAAACTTTAAGGTTTGATGAATGTGCAAGCTAATTTTTATGTATTTTAGGCAATTAGAAAAGTTGCAAAAGTACATAAATTAAGTGTTTTAAACTCAATTTTGCAGCATAAAAATAGAGACAATAATACCATATACACTAACACAAAACCATTAAATGATGAAGGAGATAACCCCTGCTAGGCTACATCTCTTGGTCCAACTTCTAATGTTGGGCCTCTTTCATTAAGTGCTTAAATATATGATTACATGGATTTACAATTCTTATAATGTAGAAATACTGTCTCCAGTTGCTTCAAAACAGTAAAAAAAACCCTTAGTTGGGCTCTTTTTGGGCTCAAATTGGCCAAAAATTGAAAAATTTATGCTCTAATTAAGTTTTACTACTAACTGATCTACAAACTGCACTCTCTTGCTAACCATCCTACGAATCCACCTTTTCGGGAACCATCGAGCGTCAAATTTGCCTAGTGTCGGTGAGATTCATGTCGGATTGGGTGTAAAATTTCACCTCGTTTAATTGCCCACTGACCCCTGTGAGTAGATAATATGGGGCACGTGGCTTTATTTTCGTCATCAAATTTGGGGTCCGGCCATACCCGCCAATTGTTTAACCGCACTCTGAACGGTATTTGGTGGCGGTGTAACTATGGTTTTGGGGTTGGTTTCAACCTATGCCATGACTGTGGTTGAACCCTCGTTAATGGTGCTTTGGTTAACTGCCACCAACCCATTCAAAATTCACGCCAACATAAACTCTAACCATCGATCCATAATTATGGTCGGGTTCCACGTTACCGTGGTCTCGTCTTCAAACTCTGCCTTGACTATGGTATAATGTATACCTAGGGTGTTGGGGTCGGGGTTAAGCCTGAGCCCCCAACGCCTTGTGCCTGCGGTCTCGTGGGTGTGGGTTGACCGAGGACTAGGGCTTAACCCTGCCCCGTCCCCCAACCGCCCATTGCACAAAGTTTAAATACAAACTCACCACTATGTATATTAAGATCCACTAGTGGCGGAGAGGTAAGACATTGTGTTACTCGAAGATAGGTTCTATGTTCGATCCTCGTGAGACCTGTTCGGCCCATACATAAATTTTACACCACCATTGGGAGGCCATGTGGCGGCCATCCATTAGCCCACGTGGCCTCCATTCATTGGACCATCTCAAACCAACAATTGACCAATGTGTTAGCCACCTATAAAAATTTGTTATATCAAATGGTGGCTAAATCATTTTTTAAGCCTCCAAGAAACATTTTTTTATGCCAAATTGTTAGTTCTTGAAGTATTATGAAGATAACTTACCCTTGAGTTAATCTTCACTGCTGTTTCCCTCATAAACCTAAAAAATATGCTGTTTGCAAGGAGAAAGACTGCTAAAAAAACCCATTTTCCCTTCATTTTTCCCCTCCTTTCACTCATAATTAACCTCCATTTTCATCCCCTTTTTCCTCATAATAATCCTTCCATAATCCTCATTTTAACCTTAAAAATCACTTTGAGACCCTTTTAAAACCATTTGGTCTCCTACCATTTCGTTTAAAAAGCCTTCATTCCCCTATCGGAACCCTCCAATTGGCTTAAAAACCCTGTGTTTTAGCCTAAAAAACACTTATATTTTATTACATAGAATTTTAGCCAATTTCAGCCTCCAACGGCTTAACTTCTATAGCCCCCGCCTCTCATGGGACCATAAGCCCCGCAACCGGGCGCTAAAAGTCCTTAAACCACAATTCAAACCCTTTTTCTCCTTTGTATTTTATAAAAACCTGACCTTCCTTGTGTTATAAATAAAACTCGACAGTTCATTGTTTCGGCGAATGTCAGCCATTAATCTAAAACTGATCAACGATCGTCAGCACATCGCATCGCAATTGTTCATTGGACGCATTTTAATGGTTTATTGCCTCCCTCCGATTGCGACCCTGCAATTGTTTCCCAACCATTGATCTGCTCTATCGTGCCCATATCTGACGGTCCATATCGCTCCCTGTTCAAAACCCGCCCTTCCGCCTTTGGCCTTCACAATTAAATCCTAATCATCGATCAGTTTTTAGATCGACGACTCTTACTCAATCGCATCACAATCTTCCCTTTGTTCTTTCTTTTTTCCTCCTCCTATGCCATTCTTCCCGATTAAATCTTAATCGTTGAATCCACAAGAACCGACGGCTAAGATCTCTTCGCAACTCCGCCCATAATTCTTCGCGTTTGTCCCTTCAATTAACTCTCAACCGTTGATCTAACTCCCAGATCCGATGGTCAGTATGTAATCACATCACAAGTTTTTATTTTTGCCTTCCTCTTTCCTCCACCGATTTGCGATCCTGCGATTGGATCTTGGCCGTCCATTCACCAAGATCTAACGGTCCAGATCAAACCTGACTCCCCTTTGTTATTTCATAAACCCCGCAGTGTAAATTCTTCAGTGAATATCCACCATTGATCTCTGCATAACAACGGTCCACGTTTCACCCGACCTCCGCCCGAACCCCCGTCTCATATTCCTTTTAGCGCCCCATCATTTAATCTCGGCCGTTCATTTCTACGATCTAACGGTCCAGATATGACCCGATAGGCCCAACTCCTTTGGGACCTACCTCCCCTGTCGATAAATCATGACCGTCCATTCCTGTGATCTGACAGTCGAGATCCAAATCGCCTTGGCCTTGCCCACCATCTTCCGCCCACGCATCTTATCTTATCGCGCTTTCATCTCCACCGTTGGATCTCTCTGCCTTTCATCCGACGGCTAAGACTCCATATCGCGTGATTTTAAGTCCGAAAGTTAATGCCAAAAATTTACGCGATATGGGCGGTTTTTAAAGGACACGTGTCGGCCAGAGACCCATATCACGTTTTTTTGGCAAAATTCTAAAACCACTTTGGAGCAGCGCGAAACCAGCAGTTTCTTTAGCCGAAACCACCTTTCCCCGTCGCATTAAATTTTCTCATATTTAAATCTCCATCGTTTGTTCCTTTCATCCAACAGCCCAAATTGCATCTAACCATTAAGCCATCGCCCTCCACCATTCTTCCCAGAGATTTCATCAAAGGATCTCTGCCGTCGATTATTCTAATCGAACGGTCCACATTCAATCTCGACCCATTCACTTACCTTTTCACCCTTCTTCCAAGCGACTTCATCAATGAATCTCCGCCGTTGATCTCTGTTGGATGATCTAATCCAATGGCCTAGGTCGTTCTGCGACCCCAAAATTTCATTTAACCCCTTTTTTACTTCCGCCAAAGGTTTTCTCCCATTTCCTTTGCAATTTCCTCCATTTATCTATAATGTTATCCCCTCTGCATTATATAATCCCGATTGATATCAACCGTTGATCTTTGCAGATCAACGGCCCGGACTTAATCTCCACCACCATTTATCCAACCGCCTCCCATCTGACCCGAGCGAGCAATCCTCACCATTGGTGGATTTCATCCAACGGTCACAATGAAACCTAACCTCCACAGCAGCCTTAACCTATTTTCCACAAGATTTTCTTAAACTTTTCTGTGTTTGTGCAGGTTTTAAAGATTTCTCAACTATTTTAAAAGAAAATCAAGGGCCGGGGATGACGATCCCCCAGGCCATTATTTATGAAGGGGATCATTCTACAAAGGTTCACATCATGATTTATCCATGCCTCATGAGCACCGATAACGTTACAAAACCCTCTGTGCGCCTGCAAAACGACAAAGGCACAGAAAATTTTAATCAAACAAAGAGTATCAGTGTTAAAGGATAAAATCATAGCAGAGATGAAGAATTAAAGATTGTTAACATAGTTTTGAGGGATCAAGGCCTAAATTCGACTATCTAAAGCCTAATCCACTCAATTGAAGAAAGTATGAAGACCAGAAGACAGAAATTAGGCCTAATTAAGCCTATACCACAGGATTAAAGCAAATTAACAGTATTTTAGGGAAAAGAAATAAGATATATCAGTCCAAGAAGCCTCCACTGACACATCAGAGGCTAATTGAATCCTCTCCAGCTGCCAGAAAGACACCTGCAGCCTCAAAGCAATCAAAGAAGGCCTAGCTATTGCCAAAACATAAGATATTAGCATAAAGACAGTTGAATAGTTATTTCAAATCAAAGAAACTTATTACAACTGTCAGCAGAGTTATTACAAGGATAAGAAATAGCCTTGAAGTCACATATTTTAATCCACTAAGCCTCGAAAGCAGAACAGAGTTATGAAACAGATATATAGATCGAATGTATTCCTGCCTTATGCCTTGCATGGTTTTCAAGGCTAGGAATTACATTAACTATAGAATTTATGATACTTGAACCCTATAAACTATTCCACCTCCTCATTTTTCCTATAAAATCTTCTTGAGGAGCACATTGTAAAGGGTTGGTTGCTGAACTTTGATGTAATACTTGTGCTCGAAACTTTCTACATGTAAATAGTTTTCAGAGGCTCTTGAAGCTTTGTTTGTGATCAAATAAGTTAGGTTGAGAAGAGAAGATGATTGTTGTACTGAAACATTGGACTTGAAGTATGTAACTGGATTGACATCAATATACAAGCTAATTCTTGGGATCCTGGTCTATATCATTGGTGAAGTAATTCTTACTGTTATTGTTTTCCTTTCATGTATGCCATTTTGTTCACTTATTCTCTGATAAAGAACAGAAAATATAAAGCTAGGATTTACTGTCAAAAGTACCCTACTCTCACTAATAAGCTTTATATTTATGTTTTCCTCCAATTGTGTGTTTAAGAATGACTTAAGTTAAGTGTAAACATTATCAAGGAATGTTGGTTTGCCCCTGTCTTGATGTGCAAAACTTGAAAGGAAGTTCTTGAATGATATTTTCATTATATGCTGAGTAGATTTAGACTGGAAAAGTTTATGGTTTGCCCTGTATTCTAGTTTCTTTCTCCAAAGGTGGTTCTGAAAGTTTCCCTAAGAGTATGCTGAAGCAGGTTTAGATTTAAAAGTATCTTGCTTGATCTTAAGCTGCACTTTGTTTTCTTATTTGTTTTCATCCCTTCTGAAAGTAGTCATGTGGATTGCTAGATTGTTTGTCTGATAAGTTAACTTTAATACAAGCTTGTCCAAAGAAGTTTATGGTTAGCCCTGTCCTTTGGTTGGTTTCAAACAGTTTCTTAAAAGGTTTTTCTTGTTTGGAAAGTTGATAAATCCTCGTTGAAATTATTGACTTTTTCCACCTTTTCAACACTCTTAATGTTCCATTCCATCATTTAATCTAAAAAGATCTTTTGATATAGATGACTTGCCCCTTGGACCACTCTTGAAATTGTTGCACAATTAAACCCTTTTTATGACTCCATAGCCCAATGGACTAATTCCTGTTTCATATCTATCCTATCAGCCAAATCTTGTTCTGATTGTTTACACCTTCACCCCTTTGAGACTCTTTCATTTTAGGACTTTCCACTCAACTAAAAATCATGCTCAACCATCCAAAACCAAACAAAACCCTCGTTCTTAATAACTAGCCTAATATAATACCTAAAAACCTTAAAGATAAATCAATCTTTGCACTTATAAGAGAGATCCCTCTCTGGATTCAGGAGGGCTAGATCCTAGAATCCCAAAGTGGTTCACAATGTTGTCTCTACAGCTTTAGTCTTACCAATCTGCTAAAATTACAGATTCCTAACATTTGTAGCGACCATACTGGGGAGTTCTGAGTGAAAGTACACCTATACATTCTTAAAGGACCTCAAGAAAATCCCTGATTAAAGAATATTTGATTTGTTAGCCAGTTGAGCCAGCAGAACTAACATTTTTGGTGACTCCGTTGGGGAGTTCTGAGTAATTTCCATTTTAGATACTCTTGGGATATCAGAAATCCCTTTGTTTCACAAGTAGCCATCTTCAAGCACTACCAAGCAAATGGTAATCGTGATAAAACTTATTTGAATCAGTGACAAACTAAGGAACCCTTAGGATTCTCATAAAAGCTTATCAACCTTGAAGGAATTAGCTAGATTAGCCATAAGAGTAAACTTTCTTTGTCTCATCACCGTAGCTAAGTGTTGAAACATATTTAGGACACTCTTCGAACCCATAGGAATGAAAAAACTCAGAAAACCCACAAAAATATTTCAGATTGGTATTCAAATAAACATGGTGGTGGACGATAAAACATTTTACCTGCAAAAGAGCTAAAAATTTCCACTTGGTGACTCCACAATCCTAAACAGACCTTAAGACTCCACTGGGAAACCCATTATCATCATAAAATCATTTAAAATCAGTTAAGAAGACTTTAAGGAATTAAGTTTTCTTGTTTAAAGATCAATTAGCCTCTTAAAGATTGTCATATTTGGTTAAACTTTTCTTGTTTAGTTGGGTCTGAAAAACACAGCATAGTGGCTCCTAGAAGGATTCATACTAGAGCCTATCCTGACCCAAATCCCCCTGAGATAGTTGATAACCCTGAAAGAATACTTAGGAAGTCTCCTAAGGCCCAATCTTCAACTATTGTCAGACCATTTCATAGAGCTAATTATGTTCCTAAAAACCTTGCAGCTCTACAAGAACCACAAGTTGACTTAAGAAATCCATTCAGCACTAGGTCACTTGATGATATAGATCAGATAGGTTTAGAGCCTTCACTTTCATCCCAAGGTAGAAGTGAACATCCTGGTAGTAGAGAAACTACTCCTCCTGATTTACATTTCCTTCATAATTTTGGTTTCTCTCATCCAAGATCAGCTCAACAATCTCTTGCTGGTCCATCCGCATCTGTTCTTCACACATCCATTTTCCAAAACACTCCACTTCAGCCCACTTTCCCTCTTGTCACTCCACCCCTTGTAAATCCACCTCTACCTCCTATCATGGAAACATGGTCTGCCCCTCTAGTCCTTCCTTTACCTTTATTCAATCTTCCACAGGACTATCAGTCCAAGATACCTTTGTATGATGCCAGTGGTGCTAGTACTGCTTCAAAACACGTGGATAAGATGAATGACTACTTTGACAGAAACGAGATTGATGATGAAACTGTCAAACTTAGATTATTTTGTCAGAGTTTAGGGGGAGAAGCAAGAAAATGGTTCAAAGGCTTAACCCCTAACAGTATCAATGACCTTCAAGCCCTTCATTAGTTATTCCTAAACAAGTGGAAAGTTAAGAAAAATCCTCTCCAAATTCTTTCAGACTATAACATCCTCAAAAGAAAAACTAGGGAAAGTGTTCAAGCTTATTGCACTAGATTCAATAGTGTGTATAACGCTTTACCCCCATAATTTAAACCTCCACAAGGCTCTGCCTTAAACAAGTTTCCTAAAGGATTTGATCCTAAAATGGCCCATCAACTTAGAGAAAGAGACCCTCTGATTCTAGAGGATATGCAGAAAGGAGCTCTTGCCGTGGAAGTTAATCTAATGGAGAAAAGAGCTAGAATGAGGAATGAGAAGAAAGTATCCTTTAGGGAGGAATCTGCACCTTCCACATCTAGCTCTAAGATGGAGAGAATGATGGAAGAAATGATGAAAAATATGAGCATAATTGAAAGATCACAAGCTAGTCAAAACTAATCAGCTCCTCAGAACAAAAATCAAAATCAAAATCAAAATTTTAGGAGAAACCAACCTCAGAATAGACCAAGGGAGGATGATCAACATATTACACTTCCTTTTCACCAAAACTATGTAAGTGAGGTTGAAGAAACAATAAAACAAACAGAGGAAGATGATATAAACATGCTGGGGGTAGACAATGATACTTTTGATGTTCATTATAATAGAAAACAAGGTCTATACACACCCTATGATGATAGAAGACCAGAGGATGAATATTACTATCAAGAGCTGGTAAATGTCATCATATAAACTCCAAAAGAGTATGACCTTAGGAGTAAGAGAAATCAGGAAACTCCCAACAATAAAACCTCTGATAAATCTGCAAAAAATAGCCCTATAAATAAACCCAAAGTTACAAAACAGAAAGAAAAAAAAGTGGCTGTAAATTCTGATCAGAACAAAGGAAAAGGCACTCAAATTAATGAAAAACAGAGTGCAGATCTTAGCAGTGTTAGCACCTCATCTAGTGCTCCTACTAAAACAATTTTGACCCATGTAAATAGAGAAAATCAGCAAATCGATTTTGCTGATAAAGTGGTGGTTAATAAGGCTGAAACAAACATTGTAAAAAATAAGATGCCTTTTAGTTTGGAGCAGAAAATTGCCAAGATTAAAATCTTTGTTCCCCTTACCGAATTAGCCACCCAAAATGTATATAGATCACAAATTTTGAAGGCTTTTAACATAGAAGAGAATAATGACACTTTCAATCATAATGATGACCAACCAGAGCTCATATTTGGTCCTAAGATTGAGGGTAGATATCAAGAAGGACCAGTTCCTCCTTTTTATGTTAGTTTAAAGATTCATGACAAAATTTTACAGAACGCCATGCATGATTTAGGGGCCTCTCATAACTTAATGCCCAAAGCTGTAATGGATAACCTAGGCCTTGAAATCACCAGATCGTACAAAGATCTTTACTCCTTTGACTCAAGCAAAGTGAAATGTTTAGGTTTGATCAAAGACCTCTGTGTAAACTTAGCACAAATTCCAGCCAAGTGTTTAGTAATGGATATTGTAGTGGCTGATGTACCCCCAAAAAATGGTATGCTGTTATCAAGATCTTGGGGAGCTAAGTTACAAGGAACTATGCAAATGGATATGACATATGCTACTATCCATGTTTTTAATCAAACTAGAAGACTTTATAGGGAGTCTCATATGCAATACACGGTTACTAGCCAAGAGAGACCACAAAACTCTCCTCTTTATTCTGTACATACAGGCCTTGACTCATTTATCCTTTTCAATGATGAAGCATTCAGTGAGCAAGTAACCTTAACTGAATTAGTGGCAGATAGAGAGAAAGAGGAAGACAAGACAGAAGTGTCAAAACAGTTTGCTAAATCAGAAAATTACAGCAAACAAAACACTAGTCTAGAGCTACAAATCAGTCATCCATTGCTTTTCAACCTTGAGAGTCAAGAGAGCAGTCCTCAACACAATTAAAAGCATGAGGAATTAAAACAAATTCAACATAGTGCTGATCTTCAAGAACAAGCTGAAAGCGCACAAGATAAAGAGGATAGTAGTCAAACTGTTGAACCTGAAACTAGTCCTCTTTGGAGTATGAAATTTGATGGGTCTTGCACTAAGAACAATGCAGATGCAGGCATTTGGATACATAACACTGAAAATAATCACACTGAAGGGCATTCCTACAGATTAAATTTTCAATGTTCAAATAACATAGCTGAGTATGAATCCCTCCTTTTAGACTTAGACTTGTTGAAGAAATTAGGAGCCAAAGGGATAAAATTTCATGGGGATTTAGAGTTAATTGTTAGGCAAGTGAAGGGGGAATATAGTGCCAAACATCCCAGACTTAGAGCCTATAGAAATGATGTCATGGACTTACTGAGAACTTTTGAGGAATCCCAACTTATCTTTGTCCCGAGAGAACAAAATATCCTTGCCCACAGTTTAGCTTTTGCTGCTAGAACATGTTTAACACCCTATGAAACCAAACAATGCACCACCCAAATTAAATTCAGACCAATTGTCCCAGACAATGAGATATATTGGCAAGTTTTTTATGGGGATAAACAAATAGAAGACTTCCTACAGTCCAGAAATGAATTTGAACTACCAAGTTCAGATTCAGATTATGAAGATGATTGTCCTAGTGAATAAAATCTACTTGATGAAGAAGTAAAGTCTCCAAAGATTGTCGATATAAATATGTTGTCTAAAAAACTTGAAAATACCACAGAAACTAGTGCAGATTTAGGAAAAGAAGACTCAGAAACTCTGCAATCTAACAATCAAAGTTTGCCAAAAGGTCTGGTCCCCTTAGAAGAGTTGTTTGATTTCAATGATGTGGCCAAGAAACCAAATCTGGAGCCTGTTGAAACTGAAGTTGAAGAGTGTAATATAGGCAGTGAACTAAAACCAAAGATGATCAAACTGTCTAAAACTTTACCAGCTCACATCAAACTGAAATACATAGAGTTGTTTAAAGAATTTTCTGATGTTTTTGCATGGAGTTATGAGGAACCTAAAATCCTATGACACAGAAATAATTCAGCATAAGATACCCCTCAAGGAAAACCAAAAACCTTTTAAACAAAAACTGCGCAGAATAAACCCTGTTCAGTTTCCTTTGGTTGAGAAGGAAATCAAGAAAATGTATGAAGCTGAAATTATTGTTCCTATTAGATATTCAGAGTGGGTGTCTAATCTAGTGTCAGTCAGGAAGAAAACAAGAGAAATAAGGCTTTGTATTGACTTTAGGAACTTAAACAAAGCCTCATTGAAGGACAACTACCCTTTACCCAAGATGGATCACATTTTACAAAAGGTAGTTGGGTCTTAACGAATTTCTTTGCTAGATGGCTTCTCAGGGTACAATCAGATTTTACTACATCCTGATGATCAACTCAAGACAGCCTTTACTACACCTTGGGGCACTTTCATGTATGTGAAAATTCCCTTTGGTTTAATGAATGCTGGTGCTACATTTCAGAGAGCCATGGATATTGCATTCTCGGAAGAATTTAGGCTACTTCATCATTATTTACCTTGATGATATCACTGTTTTTTCCAAAATAGATGAAGAGCACCTAGAGCACTTGATAAAAGTCTTTGAGAAGTGCAGAAAATATGGGTTATCCTTAAATCCCAAGAAAACAATGTTTAGTCTCCAAGAGGGTAAACTACTTGGACACATCATATCAGAAGAGGGGATAAAGATAGACCCAAAGAGAATTAATGGTATTTTACAAATCAACCATCCAAGAAACATCAAGGAACTTCAATCTTTCATTGGAAAGATTAATTTCTTGAGAAGGTTCATACCCAACTTAGCTGAGCTCCTTAGGAACATAACAAACATGCTCAAAAATGATTAAGGGGTTAAGTGGACCTTAGAAGCAAAGAAATCATTTGAAATGATCAAACAAACATTAACCAAAACACCAGTTCTTATAAGTCCTGATTTTACCAAGGATTTCTTCATTTTTTCATTTGCATCAGAACACATAGTGGCTGTTGTCCTATTACAGAGAAATTCAAAGGGACAAGAGCAGCCAATTGCATTCTTTAGTAAGGCATTGAGAGATGCACCTCTAAAGTACAATATCATGGAAAAACAAGCCTTTGCATTAGTCAAAGCCTTAAAAGGCTTCAAAGTTTACATTCTACACTCCCACATAATTGCATTTGTGCCCAATTCAGTTGTGAAAGACATTTTAACATAGGACCCAGATGGAAAAAGAGGAAAGTGGATAGCTGTGATACTTGAATATGATTTAGAAATCAAGCCCACTAAACTCATAAAAGGCCAAGGACTAGCTAGATTAATGGCTGAATCTAATTTTGAAGCTCTTGATATAAACATGATAAATGCATTAGATGAACAAGAGGAATTGTCAAACCCCATTGTTGAAGATCATTTTATGAATTCCTCTTGGTATGCTGGTATTTTGTATGTTTTGCTCAATTTGAATACACCTCCTGGCTTGTCAAGGCAAGATTTTTAAAGTTGAAAACTGTAAATTACTGCATTGTAGATAAATTTCTATATTGGAAAAATGCTAATGGGTTATTGCTTTATTGTTTGCCTGAGAATGATGTAGATAAGATGAAGCATGAGTTCCATGAAGGAGAATGTGGAGGCCACCTCTATTGGAAGACAACTGCCAATAAGATCCTTAGAGCTGGTTACTTTTGGCCCACCCTCTTTCAAGATGTCCATAAAATGATTATTGTCTGTCATAAATGTCAACTCTTTGAAGGCAAAAGAAAATTGCTTCCTTTACCCTTGCATCCAATCACTATTGAAGCTCCCTTTCAACAGTGGGGTCTAGACTTCATAGGAGAAATCCATCCACCCTCATCTGCCCAACATAGATGGATTCTCACTGCAACAAACTACTTTACCAAATGGATAGAAGCCTTCCCTTCTAGGCAAGCCAATGACTCTGTCATCATAAAATTCCTTGAAACTCATATCCTCTCTAGATTTGGATGTCCTAGTAAGATTATCATTGATAATGCTGCTAAATTTGGATCCAAAAAGATGGTTGAATTCTGTCACAAATATCAGATTACATTGGGTCATTCTACTGCTTATTACCCTTAAGGTAATGGGCTGGCAGAATCCTCAAACAAGAGTTTGGTAAACATAATCAAGAAGTTGCTAGAGGACAATAAGAAATCTTGGCACACAAAGCTAGTACATGCACTATGGGCTGACAGATTAACACTTAAGAAATCAATTGGAATGTCACCCTACCAGCTTGTTTATGGAGTAGATGCAATTTTTCCAACCAGCCTAGGAGTGCCAGTCATGAAGCTGATCCAAGAAGTGCAGTTTGAAGACAATGACACGATCAGAAGAATTAATCAGACTATACATCTTCAACAAACCAGAGAGGAGGTCTATAACAGAGCATTACAAAAGCAAGAGAGCATCAAGAAGCTTATTGATAGAAGGACAAAAGCCATTAATTTTAACATTGGTGACAAATTTTTAAAGTGGGATTTAAGGAGAGAAGATAAGGGCAAGGATGGGAAATTTGATAACTTATCGCTTGGCCCTTATCTCATTCATTCTACTGCTGGTAACAATGCTTATTTCTTGCAGGAATTGAATGGAGCTGAACTATTTGGGGGTCCTGTCAATGGCAGGATGCTCAAACATTATTTCTCTTGACCATATCAGTTTGCAAGCCTTTTTATTTTTTCTCATTGTGAATATCATACTCATCATTGCATTCAAAGTTAGAAATTACAAAAATACAAAAACAATAGAAAGAGAAAAGAGGGCAGATTGTAAAAACAAGAAAGGTACAACCCCATACCAAAAAAGAGAAACAAAATCTAAAAGTGTGCAAGCTCAAATGCCACTCCTAAGAAACACACTCCTAGTTAGTCATACAGCCTAATCATGACTAATTAGTTTTAAATTTACTGTTGATAGGTTAGTGAATTAGATTTTCCAAACAACTCAATCTTGGCTTATCAGTTAGGTAGATTAGGATAGAAAAATAAAGGTTCAAACAAGCTAAAAATCTGAACCTATAAATTCCAAAAGAAAGAATGGCTCTAACTAGATCAAATATTGAGCCAAGGATAGAAGCAAACTGGTTCTGATATGCTCAAAACTTGAACCAGATAACAAAGAAAAACAACTCAAACAAGCCTAAAAACAGAGCTGAAGAAAAGGGAAGGATGTTCTTAAAACTTTCAGATCTTAAGCCTTCACCATTTTGATTTAATTTTTTGCAAATAATAATCTATGTGCAGCTTGTTTTTATGCCATAGATCAACAACAAATTCAGACTGTTCAATCCTGACTTATTCGCTTTTAAATTTCTTGTTTTAGAATTCAGAGAATAAAATCTGTTAGATAGTCTAATCCTAACAGATAGTAGTTAGGTAGAGAAGCTTATGGACTCAACTGTTTAATCTGAGTTCATGGAGAAATAAGAAGTAGAAATAGACTAGTTTTATGCTTTCAAAAAAATAAAATATTTGTAAAAAGAGTTTACCAATCCAAATTCACTCTGAAAGAAGAAAAAATGTTAGATCATTAGGATTGGGTTGGTAGAAAGCTTGTTATGATAAAAAATCCATTGTTTTAATGGCTGCTAGCATTGTCAGAGCAAAAGAAGGCCATAAAAGTAAGGAAAGCTGCAGCCCAATGGATGAGGCATTGATCAGCTCCCGGAGAATACAAGTCTGAAGTTCTTGACACCTTCAAGAAGGTGCCATCCCCACGTGGAGCCACTGTTAGCCACCTATAATTTTTTTTTATATCAAATGGTGGCTAAATCATTTTTTAAGCCTTCAAGAAACAATTTTTTATGCCAAATTGTTAGTTCTTGAAGTCTTATGAAGATAACTTACCCTTGAGTTAATCTTCATTGCTATTTCCCTCATAAACCTGAAAAATCTGCTGTTTGCAAGGAGAAAAACTGCTCAAAAAACCCATTTTTCCCTTCATTTTTCCACTCCTTTCACTCATAATTAACCTCCATTTTCATCCCCTCTTTCCTCATAAAAATCCTTCCATAATCCTCATTTTAACCTTAAAAATCACTTCGAGACCCTTTTAAAACCATTTGGTCTCCTACCATTTCGTTTAAAAAGCCTTCATTCCCCTATCGGAACCCTCCAATTGGCTTAAAAACCCTGTTTTTTGGCCTAAAAAACACTTATATTTTATTACATAGAATTATAGCCCCTAACGGCTTAACTTCTATAGCCCTCGCCTCTCATGGGACCATAATCCCCGCAACCGAGCGCTAAAATTCCTTAAACCCTAGTCCAAACCCTTTTTCTCCTTTGTATTTTATAAAAACCCGACCTTCCTTGTGTTATAAATAAAACCCGACAGTTCGTTGTTTCAGCGAATGTCAGTCGTTGATCTAAAACCGATCAACAATCGTCGACACATCGCATCGCAATGGTTCATTAGACGCATTTTAATGGTTTATTGTCTCTTTCTGATTGCGACCTTGCGATTGTTTCCCGACTGTTGATCTACTCTACCGTGCCCAGATCTGACGGTCCATATCGCTCCTCGTTCAAAACCCGCCCTTCTGCCTTTGGCCTTCACAATTAAATCCTGATCGTCGATCTAGTTTTTAGATCGACAGCTCTTACTCAATCGCATCGCAATATTCCCTTTGTTCTTTCTTTTTTCCTCCTCTGATGCCATTCTTCCCGATTAAATCTTAGCTGTCGAATCCACAAGAACCGACAGCTAGGATCTCGTCGCAACTCCGCCCATAGTTCTTCACGTTTGTCCCTTCGATTAACTCTTAATCGTCGATCTAACTCCCAGATCCGACGGTCAGTATGTAATCGCATCGCAAGTTTTTCTTTGTGCCTTCCTCTTTCCTCCGCCGATTTGCGATCTTGCGATTGGATCTGGGCCGTCCATTCACCAAGATCTAACGGTCCATATCAAACCTGACTCCCCTTTGTTATTTCATAAACCCCGCAGTGTAAATTCTTCGGTGAATATCCACTGTTGATCTCTGCAGATCAACGATCCACGTTTCACCCGACCTCTGCCCGAACCCCCGACTCATATTCCTTTCAGCACCCCATCATTTAATCTCGGCAGTTCATTTCTACGATCTAACGGTCCAGATATGACTTGGTAGGCCCAAATCCTTTGGGACCTACCTCCCCCATCGATAAATCTTGATTGTCCATTTCTGTGATCCGACGGTCGAGATATAAACCGCCTTGGCCCTGCCCACTATATTCCGCCCGCGCATCTTATCTTATCGTGCTTTCGTCTCCACCGTCGAATCTCTCCGCCTTTCATCCGATGACTAAGACTCCATATCGCGTGATTTTAAGTTCGAAAGTCAATGCCAAAAATTTACGCGATATGGGTGGTTTTTAAAGGACACGTGTCGGCCAGAGACCCATATCACGTTTTTTTTGGCAAAATTCTAAAACCACTTTGGCGCAACGCGAAACCAGCGATTTCTTAAGTCGAAACCACCTTTCCCCATCGCATTACATTTTCTCATATTTAAATCTGCGCCGTTCATTCCTTTCATCCAACGGCCCAGATTTCATCTAACCATTAAGCCATCATCCTCCACCATTCTTCCCAGAGATTTCATCAAAGGATCTCCGCCGTCGATTATTCTAATTGGACGGTCCACATTCAATCTCGCCCCATTCAATTACCTTTTCACCCTTCTTCCAAGCGACTTCATCAATGAATCTCCGCCATTGATCTATGTTGGATGATCTAATACAATGGCCTAGATCGTTCTGCGACCCCAAAATTTCATTTAACCCCTTTTTTACTTCCGCCAAAGGTTTTCTCCCATTTCCTTTGCAATTTCCTCCATTTCGCTATAATGTTACCCCCTCTGCATTATATAATCCTGATTGATCTCGACCGTTGATCTTTGCAGATCAACGACCCAGACTTAATCTCCACCACCATTTATCCAACCGCCTCCCCATCTGACCCCAGCGAGCAATCCTCACCGTTGGTGGATTTCATCCAACAGTCACGATGAAACCTAACCTCCACAACAGCCTTAACCTATTTTCTTAAAATTTTCTGTGTTTGTGCAGGTTTTAAAGATTTCTCAACTGTTTTAAAAGAAAATCAAGGGCCGGGGATGACGATCCCCCAGGCCATTATTTATGAAGGGGATCATTCTACAAAGGTTCACATCATGATTTATCTGTGCCTCATGAGAACCGATAACATTACAAAACCCTCTGTGCACATTCAAAACAACAAAGGCACAACAAACATTAATCAAACAAAGAGTATCAGTGTTAAAGGATAAAATCACAACAGAGATGAAGAATTAAAGATTGTTAACATAGTTTTGAGGGATCAAGGCCTAAATTCGACTATCTAAAGCCTAATTCACTCAATTGAAGACAATATGAAGACCAGAAGATAGAAATTAGGCCTAATTAAGCCTATACCACAGGATTAAAGCAAATTAACAGTATTTTAGGGAAGAACAATCAGATATATCAGTCCGAGAAGCCTCCACTGACACATCAGAGGCTAATTGAATCCTCTGCAGCTTCCAGAAAGACACCTGCAGCCTCAAAACAATCAAAGAAGGCCTAGTTATTGCCAGAACAGAAGATATTAGCATAAAGACAGTTGAATAGTTATTTCAAATCAAAGAAGCTTATTACAATTGTCAGTAGAGTTATTACAAGGATAAGAAATAGCCTTGAAGTCAAATATTTTAATCCACGAAGCCTCGAAAGTAGAATAGAGTTATGAAACAGAGATATAGATCGAATTTATTCCTGCCTTATGCCTTGCATGGTTTTCAAGGCTAGGAATTGAATTAACTATAGAATTTATGATACTTGAACCCTAGAAACTCTTCCACCTCCTCATTTTTCCTATAAAATCTTTTTGAGGAGCACATTGTAAAGGGTTGGTTGCTGAACTTTGATGTAATACTTGTGCTCGAATATTTCTACATGTAAATAGTTTTCAGAGGCTCTTGAAGCTCTGTGTGTGATCAAATAAGTTAGGCTGAGAAGAGAAGATGATTGTTGTACTGAAACATTGGACTTGAAGTATGTAACTGGATTGACATCAATATAAAATCTGATTCTTGGGATCCTGGTCTATATCATTGGTGAAGTACTTCATAATATTATTGTTTTCCTTTCATGTATGCTATTTTGTTCACTTATTCTCTGATAAAGAACAACAAATATAGAGCTAGGATTTACTGTCAAAAGTACCCTACTCTCACTGATAAGCTTTATCTTTATGTTTTCATCCAATTGTGTGTTTAATAATGACTTAAGTTAAGTGTAAACATTATCAAGGAATGTTGGTTTTCCCCTGTCTTGATGTGTAAAACTTGAAAGGAAGTTCTTGAATGATATTTTCATTATATGCTAAGTAGAGTTCAACTGGAAAAGTTTATGGTTTACCCTGTCTTCTATTTTCTTTCTCCAAAGGTGGTTCTGAATGTTTCCCTAAGAGTATGCTGAAGCAGGTTTAGATTTAAAAGTATCTTGCTTGATCTTAAGCTGCACTTTGTTTTCTTATCTATTTTCATCCCTTTTGAAAGTAGTCATGTGGATTGCTTGTCTGATAAGTTAACTTTAATACAAGCTTGTCCAAATAAGTTTATGGTTAGCCCTGTCCTTTGGTTGGTTTAAAATAGTTGCTTAAAAGGTTTTTCTTGTTTGGAAAGTTGATAAATACTCGTTGAAATTATTGACTTTATCCACCTTTTCAACACTCTTAATGTTCCATTCCATCATTTAATCTAAAAATATCTTTTGATATAGATGACTTGCCCCTTGGACCACTCTTGAAATTGTTGCACAATTAAACCCTTTTTATGACTCCATAGCCCAATGGACTAAGTCCTGTTTCATATCTATCCTATCAGCCAAATCTTGTTCTGATTGTTTACACCTTCAGCCCTTTGAGACTCTTTCATTTTAGGACTTTCCACTCAACTAAAAATCATGCTCAACCATCCAAAACCAAACAAAACCCTCATTCGTAATAACTAGCCTAATATCATACCTAAAAACCTTAAAGATAAATCAATCTTTGCACTTATAAGAGAGATCCCTCTCTGGATTCAGGAGGGCTAGATCCTAGAATCCCAAAGTGGTTCACAATGTTGTCTCTATAGCTTTCGTCTTACCAATCTGCTAAAATTACAGATTCCTGACACAATGAAAACTTAATGAATTTCAACCAATGTGGAGTGGACACTTTGCAACATGCCATTGGTCCTAGAAAACACAGTTAACTACCTAGTCACCATGCCCAGTCAGTGTACGGACTGCACAATCAACGTACTTGACCAACCTGCAAACTTTTTAGTTGTCTAGGAAAATGATCAGAATGCGATATCAGGAGCATACGATATCAATTTTGAGCGATTCAAGTTGTGCTGGATTCAAGGCGACAAGATATACGTTTTGGAACCAATTTCAAGCACTTTTGAACACTTTTAATTTTGAGAACTTTACTGATCCACTGGATCATTCCTCCCCAGTGGAAGCTTTTGGACCTCCAAAAGTTAATTTTCAGTCAACATATAGATGAGGGTATAGTTCTGTCACCCTTCCAATCTCAATCCATTTGGATTTGCTTGGTTTTTTCCCCTTGAGCCCTACATGAAGGTACTCCACGTTCCCTCATTTTGAAGTTATTGTTTTCCTGTCAAGGATGATGTCTTACTACAATTCTTCAAGATATTCAGGAGATAAATCTTCAATTGAAGGAATATGAACATTCTCTCCTTGATCTTCAA
This sequence comes from Pinus albicaulis, assembly GCA_034641835.2. Taxonomy (NCBI): domain Eukaryota; kingdom Viridiplantae; phylum Streptophyta; class Pinopsida; order Pinales; family Pinaceae; genus Pinus; species Pinus albicaulis. The sequence goes on along the minus strand of CM076584.1, from coordinate 1,596,471,688 downwards.
TCAAAGGAGGCTCATACAATCTCAAATTTTCAACATTATCAATTGCATATATTTTCTTATATGGAGGAAAATCTAACTTGAAGGCATTATTACCAATCTTTTTCTAAAATCTTGAATGGACCATATCTGATTGGTTTTAGTTTTTCACCTTCTCCTTGGAGTCTTTCCTTGTTAATGTGAAGCCAAACTTCATCTCCCACTTGAATATTGTGATCCACATGATGTTTATCATTTCTTGTCTTGTACTTGGCTTGACACTTTTCCAATTGTTCTTAAATCGTCTAATGCACCAATTGAACTTGTTCAATGAATCTTTTGGCCTTATCTAAGTCACTATGTCCATCAATAGCAACATCTTTCCGAAATATAAAATCAAAAGTATATTTTGGTAAGTATCCCAAGCATTCCTCAAATGGCGGTGGTTGATTCAGTGAATGCTTGGCATGATTGTAATCATGTTGAATTTAGTGCTAATGTTCATCCCACAACTTAGGATGCTTGCTGCAATAACCACAAAGAAGATGAATTACTGTTCTATTCACAACTCATATTTTTCCATATGTTTGTAGATGGAATATTGTGCTCTTTTTCAATTTGGTTTCCATGAGTCCCCACAAACTTAACAAAAATTTCCCAACAAAGTGATAGTGTTGATAAGAAACAATGGATGCGGGCCACCCAAAATGTACCCATACATTTTTAAGGAAAAACTGTGTAGTCCGTCAACTATAACTTGCTTCTTACAAGGCATAAAAATACACATCTTTCTTAAACGCTCCACAACTGCATAAAGATAATCATGACCTTTCTTAGACATAGGTAGACCTCCCACAAAATCCATAGAAACGCTTTACAAAGGACAGGAAGGTACAAGAAGTGGAGTATACAATCCCAATTTTCTATTGCTAGGCTTACTAACAACACATAAAGAACATCCTCTTACATATCGTGACACAATTTCAAGCATACGAGGCCAATAACAACACCTCTGTAATTGTTCCACTCTCTTGCCTACACCAAAATGACCAGCAATAAGAAAAGTATGTGCTTCCCTTATGATTTTGAGTCTTTCTACCTGTGGAATACATAACTTGCCAAGATGACAAGACAATTTATCATGCACATGATAATCTAATTCCTCTACTTGGTTACCTTGACACAAAGTTTCATAATCCTCATTTAAAGCATATTGCTCAACATAGCTCTCATGAATGATAGAATTATGCTTAAGAACAATGGATGCACTAATAATTGGTCTAGAAAGCATATCAAAAACCTTGTTATAGATACCTTTCTTATACCTTATCACCAAGTCTAATTGTTGTAAGAAACCCATCCATCTGAAGTGCCTAGCTTGTTGCACCTTTGTTTGTGATTGCAAGTATAGTAACAGTTGATGATTAGTGTGAATGATAGTTTTTTTACCCATCAAATAATGTTTCCATTTTTTCACACTTTGCACCAAGGCATACAATTATTTGTCATATGTAGGATAGTTAATCACCATACCATTAAAATTTTCAGAATGAAAACAAATGGGATTACCATTTTGCATCAAGACTGCATCCATGGCATAGTCGCTTGCATCATTTTGTATCTCAAATGATTGTCTCAGATATGGAAGTGCAAGTACGGGTGTTGAACTGATTCTCTCTTTTAATGCATCAAAGGTTTTTTATCATTTACCTCCCCACTGAAGAACCTTCTTCACACTTGTCAATGCATGTAATGGAATAAAAGATATAAATGAACTTTCTCCAATATTGGGTTGCTCCCAAGAAACTTATAACCTCTGTCACAGTCTTGGGTTTTGGCCAATTCAAAATGCATTCAACCTATGAGGGATTTGTCTTCAACTCACCCCCTCCAACAACATTACCCAAGTAGGCTAAAGAATTTTTCCCAAATTCACATTTTGACATATTTAAACACAACTTTTCCTTCTTTAGGACATCTAGTACTTTCCTAACATGCATGACATGCTCTTCACGAGACTTGTTGAAAATCAATATGTCATCTGAGTAGACTATCACAAAATCATCAAGAAAAGGCCTTAAAACATCATTCATAACCCGCATGAATGTAGCAGGAGCATTACAAAGCCCAAATGGCATAACCAACCACTCAAACAAACCTTGCTTTGTCTTGAAGGTTGTCTTCCAAATGAATCCTTCAGTAATCCTAATATGATGATAGCCACTCCTAAATTCCAACTTAGTGAAATAAACGTCATCTTTCAATTGATCAAGTAAATCATCAATTATAGGAAAAAGGTAACAATTATTTATCGTAATTTTGTTCAATGCTATGAAGTCAAGACACATGCCCAGCATGGTGATATGCTTGGTCGGAGAACCCCTTTATCAAGCAACTCTTGTATTTTTTATTGATTTCTGCATTTTCCATGAATGACATCATGTACATGCCAATGTTTGGAAGAGGACAATCCTGCTGCAATTGGATCTCATGTTGGATTCCTCTTTTAGGAGGTAATCCTTCAGGCTCCTGAAACATCTCATCATAAGTTTTAGAAACCTCAATCAAATCAGGTTTTAACCTTGCATCACAACCTTGGAAGGCTTCATTATCAACATCGTTTTTGGGTTTCATCATCAAAAGTATAAAATTCATTATATAATTAACAAGCTTCTTCATTTGTGCATCATTTACAAGAGATAAATTTAATTTCTTGTGATGTGCTCTAACAATGTAATCAATACCATCTTTAAACAAATGATACTTGTTCTCATGGCGATGAAAGATGGATTTTCTATCATAAATATATGGGCTTCCCAAAACAATACCACATATGTCTAATGGAACTGCATCAAGTTCTACCTCGTCAATAAAGTTTGCATTGATGGTGAATTTCAGTTTGCATTTTCTAGTCGCTTGCACTTTTGCACTATCACATACCCAACCTAACGGATAAGGTTTAGGATGAGGAATGGTTTCTAAATTAAATTTCTTGGCAATGGTTTTTGAAATGAGGTATGCTTGTGATCCACTATCAAATAGAGTGTCTATTTTTTTATGTTTTGAGATAACTCTAATATGGAAAATCTCTATTCTTTCCTTATCATTTTGAGTTTCGTTGAGGTTACTAGAAGAACTAGTGCTTGCAATAGAGTCCTTACATTTCAATCCCATGGTTGTGATATTTGTTTAATCTCCCGCATCAGATCCTAAATCATGTTGTGTAGTTGCAACATTCTTTTGCTTTCCTTTGTTGTTAAAATTTTTGGGTCTCATCTCAGGATGAAGTTTCCAACAATGGTCTTCATCATGGCCTCCTTTTGAACAATGTTTGCATATGAGTTTTTCTCCCTCTTTCTTGATGGAAGCATTATTTTCCCTTTTCCTTTGAATTTTCCCTTTCCCTTTTCTCCACCCTTGAATGGATTTTTGCTTCCCTCTTGTAGAACGTTATTCCCTTTTGCTTCTAAATGTATTTCCTATACACAAACCTCATATAGATTTGTAGGGTTAAACATGAGAATTGTATGTCTCAAGTATCTATGTAAACCTCCAATGTATTTAATTTTTGTAATTTAAAAATATCTATTCACAGTGGAAACTAGAGATTACATCGATGTTCAAAGGAAGACTGGTGTGAGAGGAGATTCAACACCAAAATTCTTTGCCAAGCCCACAACTTTGGATTGCATTTTTCCCTCTGGGAGTGATTTTACCGGGGAGAAAACAAAGGGGGAAAAAATGAAACAGAAAAAAAAGGAGACACAACTCCAAGAAAAAAGGCATATCTGCCTCGCTTTTGAAATTAAGCATTGGATTTGTAAGAGTAAGCAAAGGAAATTTGATGTTAAACAAAAAACCTGGGAGAGAAGGGCCGAGTTAGTCCAGATCATCCTCCGAGTGGTCGTCGACGCTAATAGGGTGCTTTAGAGTACTGCCAAAGTCTGAAGCGGGTTGAGATTTTCCATTGAAAGAGGGGCTTGCCCATGCGAGGCTATACTGCTGGTGGAAGGGCCTGTTCGTAGAGGGAACACCTGCTTCTTCTTTAAGTTGCAGATTGTTTTGACGACTGGTTGTGCGGCGCTTGAGGAGGATGTAATGGGGGGAATTTTCCTCAATGAATCTGCCATGATGAACATCGCCCACATAAAGTACAAATTTTGCAGTTAGATCATCAATCTTTTTTACTAGGAAATTGTTGTTGTCCCTCTGTTCTTGCAGGGTCATAACCAAGAGAGTCTTTATTTGCCAATTCATCTCGATGGCTTTGCTGAAAATGTTTTCTCTAGAACGGGTTAAACCTGGTTCATGGATCCAATTAAACGCCTCATCAACTTCCTTTGTGGTAACTCTCTCGTGTACCGTTCTAACCCTAGCTTCCATCCTCTCCATTTGATCTGAAGAAGATTGACTGGTTTCTTTTTCATAAACTAGATCAAGATTCCTTTCCACTTCTTCCGCTCGCGTAGTGGGAGGTCTATTTGGAGAGGTCCAGCGCAAGCCACGACCTCTGTCGCGCCTTGCTTGAGTGGATGAATTGGAGTGAGAGGGAACCATAACATCCGACTGCAAATGATGGAACATGGATCTGGGATAGATGAGATATGAGGGCTGAGGGAAATAGAGCAGGGGAGGAGAATTGAAACGGGGCGAAACAGGGAAAAGGGATCGGAGATGAAGGCCATAGAGCTGACGAAAGGATGAGGCAATTGGGATGAGAGCTAGGTTTACATAGGCAGAGGAGGGAGGGAATTGATGAGATGAGAGGGTGAGAGAATTGATGGGCTGGCATTATGAGAGTAGATAGGATTAATTATAGCAGGTGTTCCTGGCATGTGAGAGGCCCGAAGGGTGGGTGACAGAGGCAAATATGGGAGCGATTGTACTGAGGCTGTAGGGATTAGAGTGATGGATGATCCAAATCATTATGGTTTTAAAGGTGGAGCGTACCATCAATAGGATTGGTTATGTCGGCCCAACATTCCTTGTTGATTATGTTTGAGCATGTGACGCTGACTTCAGTTTGTGAAAAATCCTCCCAGGCTCTGGAGAGGAGGCGAAGATTGCCATGAACTCCTGCATTTGCCAACGTGTCCGCTAGTTGGTTGGCTTTACGCCTTACAACATGGAAAGAAAATCCTTTAGCTTGGTTAATAGGGAGCTTTATCTTGTGGAAGATTTTTCTAAGTATCCAATTATCCGAGACTTGCAAGGCACTTTTGCCTTGTTTAAGATTTTTTCCATCTTAGGTAGAAAAACCTCTAATGTATTTGAGTAGAGTGTCTTGAGAGGATAAATCTACACCCAAAATCAATGTTCTTCTTCTAAACTCTTGGTTGTAACTTTGCACACTCTGACCCTTTGCTTGCCTAAAGTTTTTCCAATCCATTATAGCTTTTTGAATGTATGCTAAAGGATAAAAATGTCTTCTTAATGCAGCCAAAAAATCATTCCAAGAAGTTATGATATTACCTCTTTTCTTGAGATCCTCTTGAGTTTTTTCTTCCCACCAAATGAGTGTTGCACTTTCCAACCTTAAAGAAGCAAGTTGAATACTGCTCTCATCATCTTTAATCCTTTGTATCCTGCAATACACTTCAAGATGAAGAATCCAATTATCTAATTTCTCAGCATTTACCTCTCCATTATACATAGGGAATTCAAACTTTATGTAAATTTTTAACAACAAAATTTTACCATGTCCCTTTGGAGAATGTGGAGGTGTTTGTGAAGGGGTTGATGTAGAGGAAGATGAGGGTGAATATGAAGGTGAAGAGAAAGGTGGAGGTATAGGTGGTTTGTCACCATTTCCTCCATTCCATTTTTGAGGTTTGTCTCCATTTCCTCCATTTCCCTTTGGAGGATTTGAGCTCTCTCCTTGCAACCTAGAGTTCCTTTCCTCATAAAAGAACTTTCACCATTTCAATCATTTCAAAGAATTCTTTTCTACAAGTCTTATCATCTTCATACATATTGTCAGGTTCTCCTTCATGTGCCATGAATGGTGAGGATTTGGGTGACACTTGAGGTGAAACTTGCGGAAGATGTGCTCTCCTTGAACTAGCTTGAGGACTCGTTCCCACAAGCTTTCCTTCTCCTCTTTTAAGATTCAAACTTGTAAGCATAAAAAAAAACTTGCAACAAAATTAAACCTTCAAAACAACCAAAGAACCAAAGCTCTCATACCAAACTGATATGTATTTAAAAAATAGAGGGTTTGGTGAATGTGCAAGTTAATTGTTATGTCTTTTATGCAATTAGGAAAGTTGCAAAAGTACATAAATTAAGTGTTTTAAACTCAGTTTTGCTGCATAAAAATATAGACAATAATACCATATATAGTAACACAAAACAACAAAATGATGAAGGATTTCACCCCTCGTGGGCTACATCTCATGGTCCAGCTTCCAATGTTGGGCCTCTTTCATTAAATGCTAAAATATGTGATTACATGGATTTGTAGTGCTCACAATGCACAAATAATGTCTCCAATGGCTCTATAATAGTAAAAAACCCCTAGTTGGGCTATTTTTGGGATCAAATTGGCCAAAAACTGAAGAGGTTATGTTATGGTGAAGTTTTTTTGCTAACTTATCTACACATTGCACTCTCCTGCTAACCATCCTACGAATCCTCCTTTTTCGGAACCGTCGAGCGACAAATTCGCTTGGCGCCAGTGAGATTTGCGCCAGATTGGGTGCAAAATGTGGCATCGCTTAATTTCCCATTGACCCCCGTAAGCGGATAAGATGGGGCCACGTGGCTTTAATTTTGCATTCGGATTAGGGGTCAGGCCATACCTGCAAAATTTTTAATTGTGCTCTGACTGGGGTTTGATGGCAGTGTAACTGTGGTTTTTTGGTTGGTTTCAATCCGTGCCATGACTGTGGTTGAAACCTCGTTCACAGTAGTTTGGTTTGGTTAACTACCATCGACCCATTCAAAATTCGCGGCAACATAAACTCTAACCATTATTCCATAACTATGGTCGGGTTCCAGGTTACCATGGTCTCACCTTCAAACTCTACCTTGATTGTGGTATAATGTATAACCGGGGTGTTGGGGCCGGGGTTAAGCCCAAGCCCCCGACACCCTATGCCTACGGTCTCGTAGGAGTGGGGTGACCGGGGACTAGGACTTAACCCCGACCTCGTCCCCCAACCGCCCATTGCATAAAGTTTAAATACAAACTCACCACTATGTATATTAAGATCCACCGATGGCGGAGCAATAACAATTTGTGTTGCTCGATGAGAGGTTCTGTATTCAATTCCCGTTCGGCCCATTCGTCCCATACATAAATTTTACACCACTGTTGGGAGGCCATGTGGTGGCCATCCATTATCCCACGTGGAAACCATTCATTAGCCCATGTGGAAACCATCCATTAGCCCACATGGCCTCCATTCAATGGACCACCTCAAACCAACAATTGAACAATCAAAACTCAATGTATTTCAACCAAAGTGGAGTGGAAACATGAAATTGGTCCTAGAAAACACAGTCCACTGCTCACCTTGCCTAGTGAGCGTACCTGACCAACCTGCAAGTCTTTTAGTTATTTAGGAAAATGATCAAAATGAAATAGAGCATACGATATCGATTTGGAGCGATTCAAGTTGTGTTAGATTCAGGGCAACGATATCTACATTTTGGCACCGGTTTCGAGCACTTTTGAACACTTTGAATTTTGAGCACAAGTACTGATCCACTGGATCATTACTTGCGTTGATTCTTAAAAAATAGGAGTCTAGATTAGTTAATTCGAGTTAGGGGAAAGAATTTCAGTTCCTAGGTTGAGTTATTTTCAGTTGTAGCAATTTAATTCAGTTAAATTGAGTTATGGTAAGTTAAATTAGTTCTAATTGTTGGAGGAACTAGTGGAAGATCAAGTTGTGGAACTGGAACTTCAACCACACTCAGTGATCATGCATATAACTAATCAATCAACCTAAATTAGCTCATGCATGAAAAGAATTCGAATTTCCCAGTTGTGGTGGAGTTTCCAAGGCAATGTACAATTAATTGTATATTAGATTGAGTGTTTAGTTCATTGTATTGGTGAGGGGAAGGACCTAGAGGAATTGCGCAAGCAAATAGGGGGGAATTCCTATTTAATAGGGACCTAATTCCTCAATGAAAAACACAAGGAGCAAGCATATTGTATTCATCCAGATTCTTTGATTAATTCAATACACATAATAAGGATTTTTTAGTAGTTTCTTTCCCCTAGATAAATCTATGTGTATGTGTGTTGAATCATGATGCATGTTATCGATCGTGAATTTCATTATGCAAATGAGTAGAGTAGATTTGAGTCTTATGTTTTAGTAAATTACATGAACAATTTTGAATCTACATTAAAAGTCTACAATATGCAAGAAAGGACACTCCAACTTCTGAAGAACTATGGACTCTATGTGTTTTAGAAGAAACAAGGTTGAAGGTCAAAGTTGACATTGAACTGAATAATGAGAACTCTTAAGCTTTTGCATCGAGATCAAGGAATAAGTTTGGAAATTTTGGAGCTCAACAAAAAAACAGTGGAAACAAGTATTATAAAAACAAGGATATGTCTAAAGTTAAATGTTTTGGTTGCCATGAACATGGACACACCAAGAGGAATTGTCTTAATAACTCTAAAAACAATAATAACAATAAGAGGAAGGAAATAAATGAAGCATTAACAGTTGAAGTTGAAGAAACTCCAAAGAAACCCAAAGTCAAGGACAACAAATATCTTTACTATTACCATAAATGAAGACTATAACAGGTGTTCGTAGTTTTACAAGTTATCTTTGTACCAGGTTTGCAGTCAAGTTTTCTATTTCTTAGTTGGTAGATGGAATAGTATTTTTTATTAGCAAGGAAGTTATGGGGACAACAAATAAGTCTACTGGGATTCATAAATTAACTCTTTTCATGGAAATCGAAAGCTCATAAGAAAAAAGAGGAGTCTCCTTGCCAACTATCTACATAAAATGCATCACAATATTCTTGAATAAGCATTTATATAATAGTTAGATTCATGTCTACAAGTTCTCATTAAGAATATTTAGAGGAAGCTATCATGTATCTCTAAGGATTAAGAAAGCTAACAACATAACAATCTGGTCAATAGGTATTTCAACATCCAGTCGATTGCATGCTAAAAAGATTCTTCCAGCCAGATAGAATATTCATCTCAATTTCCAGTTTGAACTTATACATCAAGGAATGAACCAATGTATTTACAATGGCTAGAGCAATATATTTCATGAAGTAGGCTTTTCTTATAGCGGATCATGACAATGTTCTATAGGAGAAGCAAACATTTTAAAGTACACATCAAAGAAATCAACACTTAGCACTAAACACGTATTGAAATGATATTCTCAATAAAAGGCAAATCTTCATTCCAAATTCTTGAAATATGAAGGAATATATTAATTTAGATCAAGAATAGCTCTTGAGTTAGATCTTCAAAGGAAGCTAAAATGGATACATTACTACTCAAATTATAGTAGGTCTTGAAGACTTAGGGTTTGTAAACCCTGGAAAAATGTCTAAGAAGAAACCATAAGAATGAAAAAAATTCCATCGTGATGATGTGATGAAAAATATGGTATAAGATTAAGAGGGAGTTGACTCTTCTAAAAAATATGAGTACTCTATAGCTTTCTCTCCAATTAATATTGTTGTTATTGTCTTTAAGTTTTGGTTAGTATATTGTCTATGTATCCTATTCTTGGTTATAGTTGTTCTCTCATATCATCCCAATGAGGATTACAATAAAAAATACTAAGATAACCTAGGCTTTGGAAATAGAGGAATGAATGAAGCATAGACAATAATACTTTCTAGATACATTATAGAAGAAGAACCAAGGATATGGAAAACCTAGAGTAAGCCCTAATTTTTATAATGAAGCAAATGAAAGCATTCAAGCAAGAAGGTTCTCCCATTAAGAGGGAGATGAACATGTTAAGACGATTACATTAGTTAGAAGAGTCATCCCTGATTTTGAAGAAGCCTCATGATTAAAGAAGACCTCGTACTTTGGAAAGAAGGAATCATGAACCAAAGAAAGAAATCTTGACTTTAGAGGGAGCTGGAAGCTAAAGTTGACATGAATACAACTTAGGACTTGAGGTTACATTTATTAAATTAGTGGTTTTCATGATTAGGAAAGATACTGCTGATGGTTGGGATCTGATATGGTTTCCTAGAAGAATATGAGCAGAATTTTGTTGCACTGCGAAGGCATAAAATGTGGTAGTTGGTACAATAAGTTGAGAAGCAGTTTGGCTCTGTAAAATGTTTGATGGACTATTTGATGACATGTTGGATTCAATTATGATGTCCTGTATTTATCAAAGCTATTTGAAGGTATTTAGAGAACCAGGAAGGTAAAAGTGCATTATGATGATGGAGCCAATAAGCTACAAGTTTTATATCTTCACAAATGAATAGGTAGTTGATGCATTTATGAAGTTCCTTTTCATGGAGAAAAATGAGTATCTTTAGACTTGCTTAGGCTTGTGGATATGTCCTCCTTGGTTGAGAGGGAGAGAGAATCTCCTCCCTGGTTGAGAGGGAGTGAGGATGGACACTGTGTTCTCCACGTGTCATGTACTATGGCCAGGACTAACTTTCATAAGTATAGTCAATGAAAAATGGAAGGGAGAATGGTGGATTGGATAACCATCAGGGGAATACATTCTTGAGTCATGTATTGTGGTTGATTAGGATTAATATCCTAATATGGATACACGTCCTTGGTAAAGAATGGTTTGGAAGATGAAATTTTCATTGGTATTAGGAAATGGTATTGTGAGGTCATACATTCGGAACACATAGGTGGGGTATGTGTATTGAGAGGTGATGGTGTCCAAAGTAATGTCTCCTAGCATTGTGCTCTGATATAGTGGAGAGATAGAGCGTACTTGTCAAGGCCTTGGTAGTTTGGCAATGCTAGTTATGATGACGCTATCATCATTGATGCTTATCAATCCATATCCTTTCTTATATTAATATTTCAACTTGATAATATCATGTTGTGTCATTATGAATACTTCCCTAGTTAAGAAGGAGTGTTGAAATTTTAATTAGTCTTGGTCTTCATAATATAAAATTATCATTGTTGTATTTATTATTTATTATATTAATTTTATATTTTAAAGCATGTTCTTCATGCTTAGAGTCAAAATAGACAAAAATAATTTATTTTGAGTCAAAATAATATTTATTTGAGTCATGTCCGAATTGGAAATTTGAAAGGAAAAGAAGTCAAATTTTATTTTTGTGTCATAAGCCCACAAGATATTTAATTTTGCCTAGTGGAACCGATTTGACCCTCTGGACAAATATATATGTGAGGAAAGTTTGACATCTTGGATTCATTCATTCATTATAAGATCTTCTATCTATTTATGCACCTAGACAAGGAGGATAAGGACCGAACTCAAGGGAGAAAGAAAGAATTAAAAGGAGAGAGAGAGAGAAGTCGAAGTTTCTACCCTATTGCATCTCACACATGTGACATATTTCTATGGAAAAGGGCTGAATTTCCAAGGTATTGTATGGCTGAAATTTGTATTTTGACCAAATTCGGAGCAAGTTGACCAATGTTGACGTTGACTATTGGAGGGTACTTGGAGGAGGGTTTTGAATTTGAATCTTTGTGGAAGACTTGGTATTGGTCTTGGGTATTGGATATCTCATTTGGATTTGATTATATAAGGGAAGTATTGTTAGTTTTTCCCCCTTGTGGGGTTTTTCCTTGGCTTGGAGCCTAATTTCTTATGTCTCTTGTCTATTTGTGAACTTTATATTTTGTACATTTGTACAATTACTTGATGAAGGAAAAGTAACAATTAATAAGAATAAAAATATCATTCACAAGTAATTATCAAGAAGAGGAATCAAGAATCAATCACTATTACTCTTGGTTTGATCCAAGATCTTTTAACTTCAAGGATGCATCCAGAATCACATATAAGAGAGCATATTAACCAAGTAACTTAAACCACATGAAAAGAAGTGGAAAAACATAAGAAAACATGAGATCAAGACACAACGATTTGATTACGGAGTTCAGCCAATGTGGGCTACATATCTAGGCCCTGCTCGACAGTGGGGATGCCTTCTTTCATTAAGTGGCATAAAATAAATTAGTTACAAGCAACATTTTAAAAAATGACCCTTATACCTCTAATTCATATGATGGCATGAAAATGGAGAGATCATGTTATGAAACTAGCTCCAAAATAGAAGAGAAGAGAGATAAACGCCTTAGAAATCAACCACTTTGAGGGGGAAACCTCTTTTACATTACATAAATGAACAATTCTTGGATGATACAAATGAAAAAACCTCCTTTCTATATATAGGAGTCCATGGGGTCACAATATAATCCTAGCCGACCTAACAATAATAATGTAAGGGCACAACAATAACAATAGTGGCTTTTATGGGGCACAATAATAACAATATGGGGGCTAAAGGGGTACACCAATAACAATAAGGGGGTTACACTAATAATATAGGGACCTAACATACCCCTCTCATTCAAAAAGTGTTGTCCTCAATGATTGAGTAGCTCTGGATGCTTCTGTATAAAATTCTCATCCTTCCATGTAGAATCTTCAGTGGGTAAGTTCTTCCACTTGATGATATAGTATGAAATTGATCGATTTTGTAGTTGTCGAGTTCTTGTTTCTGTGACTGCTTCAGGTTCCAATATGAAATTTTCCTTCCTCATCAAGTTCTAGCAATATTGTTTGAACTGGAATTTTGTCACCAATAACCTTCTTTAAGCATGAAACATGGAAAAATGGGTGCACTCGAGAAGAAGCAGGAAGCTCCAATTTGTATGCCATAGTACCAATCTTTTGCAACACCTTGTAAGGACCATAGTACTTTGGTGATAATTTATTATACTTCTTAGCTTTCTTGAGGGACATTTGTTTGTATGGTTGTATCTATAAAAATACCCAGTCTCCTACATCAAAACTTCTCTCGTTGCGATGTTGAATTGCCTGTTGTTTCGTTCGATTTTGTGCCAAATTTAGGTTATCCTGGTTATCCTTTAAGAGTTGGAGAACTTGTTGTTAATGCTCGATGTAATCTTGCAATGCTTGAACCTTAAAATTTTCTCTTAAAGATGATGTGATTGAAAATGTATGATATCCATAAAGTGCCATCAATGGGGTCTTTTTTGCTATAGTATGGAAGGAAGTGCTATACCACCATTCAGCAAGAGGTAACCACTTGATCCATTGTGTTTGTTTATTAGATACAAAACAACGAAAATATCCTTCCAAACATTTTTTTCACTATCTCAGTTTTCCCATCGGGTTGAGGATGATAAGTTGAGCTATGAGCTAGTTGAATATCAAAACACAAAAATAATTCCATCCAAAAATTTCCCGTAAAAATGGGATCTCTGTCACTTACAATAATATTTTGGTTTCCATGTAGCTTTTGATTGTTTCCATAAATGCAATAGCAAATGTACTTGCTTTAAATGGATGAGATAATGCACAAAAGTGTGCATACTTGGTAAGTCTATCAACTACCACCATGATGACACTCTTACATTCGGACTTAGGTAAACCTATGATAAAATCCATTGAAACCTCCTCCCAACGTTGACTTGGAATGGATAAACGTTGTAGAAGACTCGGGGTCTTAATTGTCTCAACTTTATTTTGTTGGAAAACCAAACATTCCGCCACAAACTTTTGAATATCAGATTTAAGGCCATCCCAAAAAAATTCTTTCTTCACCCTGTGGTAAGTTTTTAAAAAGTCCTTAGTGTCCTCCTAAGGGATAAGTGTGCAATTCCAAAAGAATCTTTTGTTTTAGGTGGGGATTCTTAAAAATATATAAGCAATATTTGTCCCATAAGGAATCAATATTCCAACTAAATGTATCAGATGTACTAGGATCTTGCTGCAATTTTTGAACGAGTGTCCACACTTCTTCGTCATTCTTCCATTCATCCCTTGCTTCGGTTATCCAATCTGGTTGGATAATAGAAATGGCACAAAGAAATGCTTCCACCTCTTCATCCTTTCTTGAGAGTGAATTTGCAACAACATTTAGCTTCGCTTTTTTGTAGATGATTTCAAAGTCATAACCCAACATCTTTGTGACCCATTTCTGCTGCTCTTCTAAAGATAGCCTTTGTTCCAAAAAGTATTTAAGACTATCATGATAAAATTTTACCTCGAAGTGTCTTCCCATTAGGCAAGGTCGCCATTTCTTTAGTGCATGTAGTATTGCCAACATTTCCTTCTCATAAATAGCTTTATGTAAATAATTTCCTTTGATTGGATGACTTTCAAAAGCAACGGGTCTTCCTTCTTGCATTAAAATAACACAAATTCCTTTTCCTGAGGCATCACATTCCACAATAAGGGCTTTTGTGAAGTCTGGCGTAACTAATATCGGTGCTAGGCACATTACCTCTTTAATATGTTCAAAGGCCTTAGGTGTTTCAGGAGTCCATGAAAATGCATCTTTATTCAATAATTTGTTAGAGGTGCCACTATTCGCCCATAATTCTTAAAAAACTTGCGATAATACCCTGTTAACCCGAGAAATCCTTGCAACTGCTTTATGGTTATGGGTACTTTCCATTCCTCAATGGATTTAATTTTGTTAGGGTCTACCTTAACACCCTTGTGAGATACAATATGACCCAGATATTCCACCTCTTGTACTCCAATGAAACATTTGGAGGTTTTTGCATATGATTGTTTCTCCTCCAGTAGTTTGAGCACCCTGTCAACATCTTGAAAATGATCCTTACAAGACATGTTGTAGATTACTACATCATCAAAAAATACTAACACAAATTTTCTAAGGAAGGGTTTGAAAATGGAATTCATCAACTCTTGAAATGTATAAGGTGCATTGGTAAGGCCAAAAGGCATGACCAAAAATTCATAATGACCCTCATGAGTTCGAAACACTATTTTCATAATATCTTCAGTCTTCATTCTAATTTGATGATATCCTGAAGAAAGATCCAACTTGGAAAAATAATTTTCTCCATGTAATTCATCCAATAATTCATCAATCAAAGGAATGGGAAATTCATCTTTAATAGTGAGCATATTGAGCTCCCTATAATCTGGACACATGCGCCATGATCCATCCTTCTTGTGCACCAATACTACTGGAGCGAAGAAATAACTTTGACTAGTTTTAATTATACTAACCTCTAACATTTCTGCAATCATACGTTCAATTTCGCTCTTTTGGACATAAGGATATCTGTAAGGCCTTATGTTTGGAGAAACACTTCCTGGAATCAAATGAATAGCATGATCATGATCACGAATATGTGGGAGTCCTTCAAGAATTTTTATAGATATGGAGAAATAGATGATTTTGATGTTGAAACTTCTAGTGAGCATAATTGTGCAATTAGGCCTCGTTGTTCTTTCTTCAGAAGCTTTGTCATGACCATTTAGAGCTTATTATCTTTTCCGAATTCCCTGCGATACCCCGTAATTCAACTTCCTTTCCTTCTGAAAAAATTCAATAAAAGTTCTTGAAAATTAAAAGCTACCGTCCCCAAAGATTGTAACCATTGTACTCCTAGTACAACATCAACACCTCCCATTGGAATGGAAAGCATTGGACTATTCAATACACGTTCCCCAATGGTTAGCTTGATATTATGGCATTTTCCAGAGAAATTTATAGTTCCTCCATTTGCAACCATCACTTGACACTCTGGTGCTGGGTATAGGAGGAAATTCAATTCCTTGGCTACCTTACAATGAATAAAATTATGGGTACTACCCGAATCAATCAACACTTTTACCTTTTTCTTCTTGATATGTCCTTCTATCTTGAGAGTTTGAGGAGTGGTAATTCCTGCCAATTCATTACAGGATATGGTGTGACTCATTTATTCTTTCTCTAGGGTTGGTTCCTGGTGTATATCCTCTTCTTTTGAAGTTTCTTGTTCACTTTCTTCCTCCTCTTCACAATCTATGTAAATAATTTCTTCTCAGCACACTGATGACCTTTAGTGTATTTGCTATCACAACTGTATCAAAGCCCTTTTGCTTTTTTTTTTTCTTCCAATTGTTGTGGTGTCAACCTTGTAGGTTGTAGAAGTATAGTAGTAGCAAGACTTCCATCTTTATAGATGTGAGTGGTAGTCATTCTTGTCGCCATAATTTTACCTTCAAATTTTCTAGCCAACCTGAATGCATTCTCCAATGAATCATGTTCCCAAAGGCGAACCTCATGTTGGATGTTATCCTTTAAAGTCCCTATGCAGACAACAATTATGTTTTCCTTTGGAATATCAGTTACCCTTATATTCAATTTTTGGAAGTCCTCAATGTGCTCCACCACTGAACCCTTTTGTTTGAGATTTATCAATTGGCTAAAGAAGGTGTGGATCTTTGTATCCTCATAATGAGCTATCATTACCTCCATACAAATTGACCAAGTGACAATTTTTTTATGGGAGCGAAGCCATCAATACCATACAAATGTATTTTGTTCTAAATATAAAGTTGCAATGTGTACCTTTTGTGTGGTTTGCATATTATTGGGATCAAAATATTGCTTCATCTGTAGTATCCATGTTACAGGATCCTTGCCATCAAACTTCATTATATTGATATTTGGAATATGGTGGGTCTTTAATCCAACATTAGAGTTTATGAAATCACGATTAACATTTATTTTGTTCTCATCATGAGTTTCCTCTACTATATTTTCGCCATTAGGAATCATTTCTTGTATCAAATTTGTCAAACCTTTAAATGTATGCTTTTAGTTCATTCTTCATTTCTTCCATTTTTTCTTCCATGCCTTCCATGCCATTCTTCAAACCATCCATCTTGGCTTCTATGCCTTTCTTCAAACCATCCATCTTAGCTTCCACGCCTTACTTGAAAACTTCCATTTCATTTTTTATTGCTCTTTGCGAGAGTGAAATTTGTTGCACTTGCTCTTGTAATTTTGATATGCCCTTGGAATCACTTCAAACTGATTTTTCAAACAATACTTATGCAATTTGAAAAAAATACACACCTTTTTCTTGCTTTTGAGGAGCTCGATATGGAAACTGATGTATCTCAGTAATTTCGGATCCCCGAGATTTAAGCTTCGGTCCTGTAATACCCCTCTGAGTCTTATTTCCAATTCCACATGTCTGAACTGATTTCAATTCTTCAAGAAAATGTTATGCCCAATCTCCCACAATGTCCTAATTATGGACTAGTTCAGCAGAGAGAACTTGTACAATGTGCCACGTGTCAGTGTTTCCTCCTTGGATCTGAAATTGATACACAAAAAACTACAATTCATGTCCTTTCAGCCATGTTTTATAGAATTCCAATCCGATGGTCAGAGAGAGAGTTATGAAGATTTTCCCAAGGTCACCTCTTTGAGATGAAATTTAGGAGCCTGCAAAAACCCTAACTTCCACATATCATATCTCCGAAAATATTGTGAACCAAGATATGAAATTTTTACACGAACTTCCTCAAGATTTATTCGCAAATGGGTTTTTTTTAGCGTCTGAACCTTCGTAGAAAATTTTTTTTATAGCGAAAATGCCACGATGACCTGTTTGAAGCAGAAAAACCCTAGAATCCAAAGCTCTGATACCAAATGTTATGAAACCAACTCCAAAAATAGAAGAAAAGAGAGGTCAACGCCTTATAAATCGGCCACTTCGAGGGGGAAACCTCCTTTACGTTACATAAATGAACAATTCTTGGATGATACAAATGAAAAAACCTCTTTTCTATATATAGGAGTCCTTGGGGTCACAATATAATCCTAGCCGACCTAAAAATAATAATGTAAGGGCACAAAAATAACAATAATGGCTTTTATGGGGCACAATAATAAAAATATGGGGGCTACAAGGGTACAAAAATAACAATAAGGGGGCTACAATAATAATATAGGGACCTAACATATCACTTGGAGAAAATAATGTCACCATTGGATTTGTGTCGCGATATCTTGCAAAATCGACTTTAAATTTCTCAAATTCTGACACTGGCACCCCTGGCACTCTAAGGAAATATTTTTGGCATCTTTGTAGATCCCTCACTCATGGTTCTGTTGCCTCCTCTGCTTAGGGTTCTGCGCCCGTCCTCTACCGGTCTTCCTGGTCGATGGAATTGAGTGACTTCTTATATAATTTTGTGGGCAGATATGTTAATGTAGGGTTGTTGGCCCAACGGTAAAGTTGCGTGATTATTGTGGGGGTGGGCTAGGTTCAAAACCCGCCCACCCCAAATTTAACGTGGCATAGCTAAGCGGTTGTATTATATTGGCCAATGGTTATGGTGTTATATCGTTTTTTGGAGCCGCTCGTTGGGCGCTGACCCACGTGGGCCAGGCTAGTTCATCCCCCGCCGAATCCCTTACACGCGGTGCCGTGACATATTTTATGGCATATGGTGTGAAGTGCATGACAAGTCTACCTTTGGCAGCTTGCCCACATAACATATATGATATATATCGTATGTTTGTTGTGGGGTGTGGCGGTGGTGGCGACCTGCCACCCCATTTTGGAATTTATTTTAATATATATTATAATACAATGTGGTGGGGGTGGCAACCCGCCACCTTAATTATTTATTTATTTTAAAAATATAGTCATTTTTAATCCGCTGGAAAATTAGGGTCACTGGGAAAATTAAGTAGGTGACAAATTCGCCTATTTTGGTGGATGGGTTCCATGCACCGGGTCACTGCTAAATTGTTGCCTCATTAAGCCTGCCACTTGGCCAAGTTTGACCATAACTTTGAATAGCTATAACTTGAGCATACGAACTTGGATTTGAGTGTCGTTCACACCGTTGGAATCAGGGTGGCGAGTACTACGACCTGTTCGTAGTTTCACTTACATTTGATGGATTTTATTTTTGAGCTATTTTCAAGGCCACTTATATTTCTGGATCCTCCCCGATCATGGTTTCTCAACAACTTCCACAAACACAAGCCTCTTTGTCATCTGCTTTAGCCTGTTCATTAGAGATTTTCTCTTAATAATTTCTGGACTGTTTTCATGGTTTGTTTATTCTTACTATGGAATTTCGACAAGGCTTTCTTATACCACAATACTTGTAGCAGGGATATCCTCTTCTATAAGGGTTGCAATAAGATATTCCTCATATACAACTTTAGGAGTTGCAGTGTCAAATTCTGGAGTTGAAACAAGGATTTCCTTAGGTGGAGTTGCAATAGTTGCAGCTTAGGGTAGAGTTGCATCAACTACTACTTTGGTTGATGCTATCATTGCCTCACACCAGATGCAACCTTCCTTATGTAGTGCATCTTCGACCAAGAGTTTATAAGGCCATGGTGTTAGAGGGCATCCTTAAGGTGATTGGATTTTTGAACAAGGGTTGTCATCATTTGAAACATTCTTTATAGGAATAAAGGCATGTTGATCAACATGCCATGCCTCAGGGGATCCAACGACCTGAAATGTTGCAAGTAAATTACCGATGATGAATCTTACATGTAAAATATATTTATCCTACACTACTACATCTCCCCACGTGATGACAACAATTTTTGGTCAAACCCGATACCTTTCCTAACCAAACAATCTCCTAGCTTAAGAAATTGTTACAAGATCTCTGGTCTTCTCCTCCTTCTATAGTACCATCACTCCTGATTTTTCGGTATCCCTACTACTTCTTCCATGATATCCTATTCTGTGCACATTATTGATCCTCCTACCACAAACCTGTTATCTTCGAAATTCAAAGAAAATTCTAACGTTATATCGTCATCATACTTTTTTAGTCTATGAACATATTCAATCCATCCTCTTTGCTGCAAAATTTCCCAAACGTGGTCATATGCCTCCAATAACAGTCTTTGGGGCTCCCTTTGATTCAATTAGCCTCCAAATTTTTTCTCTCTACTCCAAATTTAGATGTTCATCGGTTACAAGGTGGAACGAATAATTTGCGAGGGGATTGATGGTTTTCATTTAAGGTAAGGGAACGATTATTAGACGGTGTGATTATGTCACAAGTCCATGGTGGTGGTAGTCGATGTATGTGATCAAATTAATGGTAACGTATGGTTATGCACATTATGTAGATATTGGGAGCAATACATTCTTTATTCAATTGGTAATTCTTCAACTAAAAAAAAGGGTCGCAATTGGAGAGCACATTCAATAATTCCAAAAGTTCAATCTCACGATAAAGAACATTTTAGATAATAATTTGTTAGTCCTATATATGGGAACTTTAAAGGAAATCATCGAGCATTAGGTGCTTCTATTTAAACCTAAATCGATAGAGTATGATTTCAATGTCGCGAGGAAAGTTGAGAGAAAAAAAAATATGGTTACCAACAACTATAGAGAACATGATCCCTCTCTCAACCTCACTCAACCAATAAAGTTGACATCTCAACAAATGGATGAAATAAGATATAAAGGAATATGTTTCAATTGGGACAAAAAGTAAAGTAAGGGGCATAAACGCGAGGAGAATAAATTATTCTACATGGACTTTGAAGAGGAAGAAGATCAAGAATTCGAACTGTCATAGAATCTAAAGTTATAAGAGACTACTCCAACAATATCTTGTCATGCGTTGGTTGGTATAAATACTCCACAAACCCTTAATATAAAAGGATAAATAAAAATAAAAAATATAACAATGTTGATTTATTCTAGCAGTACCCATAACTTCATCAATTATAAATTAACAAAACTTCTCAATTGTTTCGTATATCCAATACCAAAGTTTCAAGTAATGATTGTAGATGGAGGTACCATAAATTTCTTAAGGAAGTTCCACAAAATTGACTTAATATGGGGGAGTATTTATTGCATATTCCCATGATTTCAATACAAATGGGTGGTGTTGATGTTGTATTAGGGGTCCAATGTTATTGTCATTGGAACCAATGGCCCTTAATTTTCAAAATTTGTTCATAAGATTTACCTCATAAGGAAATGAAATTGAACTTATAGGTATCCAAGGGAAACCCTCTAAAGTGATAATATCTAAAATACTAAAAAAGGGTCACTAGGTTGTAATTACAAATTGTGTTCATTGAATGTTCAAACATCAATATCATTTATGTTAGGGGATCTCCATAAAGTTGTCAATGATCACTTCAAGGTATTTGGATTAATGCCTACATATCTTCCACCTTCTCAACATCATGACTATGTTATTCATTTGCAGTCGAGAAGTGTACCAAAAATAAATGAAGAAGGGAAAAATCTTATGAGAGTATAAACAATGCCTGAAACAAGGATTAAGTAGCCAAGTAAACAAAAATTGTGAAGTACCCCATCAAACAAAAAATATTGCCAGCGCAAGAGATGACATGGAAATATGACTTATTCATGCATAATCACTAGCAGTTAATCAACTGTTGAGGGAAACACTTGTTTGAAGCATAAGGGCATGTTAAGTCCTATAAAACCCTCATTTCAACCCTAAAATCCCTTATTAATCGCTAGATATTAAGTGATTATATTTATGTTGTTATATTCTTATATAGGTTAGAACCTTTCATGGTCTCATTTTATTATAATTGTACCCTTTGTCTCCCATATATAAACACCAAGGAGACCTAGTCTTAGGTTGATTAAATTTTGTCTTGTACATTGTATTCATTGTATAAGGAGGTTTCCGCCTCGAAGAGCCTATAATTATTGGTTTCTTATCATTTTTAAGGTGTAAGTTTCATAACATAAACCCAATTCAAAACTTCTTTCTTGAATTCCACTGGGACTAAGAATGATCCCCCTCATGGTTGGCACATTTGGATTACTTTTCAAACCTTCATAAAAAATAATGATATATTTTCTCTGAAGTTGTTGCTAGCCTTTAAACTCTTCTTTCCCCAATAAAAGTTTCCAATTCACCTCTTGGACATTTCTAGACATAGAGCACCTTGGCAATGGGATGATTTTAGATAAAATCTCACGTAACTAGTCTTATTTTTTTTCCACCATCGACATATTGTCCCATTTAATCCCTTTGACTTAGATTGCTTTAGATAGTAGTCCTCTATCTTTGACAATAACGATCTTCAAAGGAATATTAGTTTGTTGAAATATGGTGTTACTTCTCACAAATAAAATCCCCTATGATACAAATATGGGAATTTTAAACCAAAATATTATTAAAACAAACTTGTTTAAGAATTTTCCATCATATTTCTTATGCCACAATAAACATTTCCTTTCTCGAACTGGGAAATACCACCTTATGTGCAACATATTCGAAGGTAGAAATCCAAAGTTGTTTGGAGTATGGGCCATAAAAAATAGATGGGTTTGCATTTATGCATTAGTGTTACAAAATACATATCTTGATAGGCTAGCAATTCCATGCTTTTAGTGGTTGAACTTTTGGCAAAGCATCAAATTTCCAAACATGCTTTTAGATTGAAGATCATGGTGGAGAAGATAATTCAGCAAGCAATGAACTACAATCCATTTTGACCCAAATATAGCCCTTTGGGGTCCCACCCTATTTCATATAGAAGAGATAAATTCACGAGAGAACATCCATTGAAATTTGAAAGTATAATGTGAATCAATATATCAAGGGGTGGCATGGGTGGTAAAATTCCATCCCACCCATGTATCATTGTCTTATTCCCATACAAATAAATCATGAAATGTTTAATTCATTGTCCTTGCATCCATTATTTCACACTACCTAGTTTGTGGAATTGATCCAAAGGTAGCTTCCCCATTATATTGCATACCCAAATTCCTTAATCTGCCAAACACATCGAAAGGTTGGCCTCTTATACCAATAAGATGTTATTGGCCATTTAATTTTTTTTCGCATAAATCCTCAATTTTTATAGATGGTTTTAAGGAGAATGCATTTGAGTTTGTTGGAAAATAATTCATTAAGGATTTTGTATAAGGAGTTACATAACGATATAGTTTACAATCTAGAAAATAATGAGGAATGAATTTGTTGGAATAAGCACTAAAAAGGAATAGTTGATATGACCTCCAATTTATTATTATTTTTTCAAGTGAACTAGAATTTGCCTTAAGTCATATTTTATGATTAACTAACGATCTTTATAAAAGTGAATGCATATTCCATCTAGGCCTAGGGCCTTATACAATCCCAAACTCTCGATTGCTTTGATAATTCCTACTTCCTATATTTCATTGTTTAATTCAATGCTCTCCACTGAGATTACCAGTGCAGGGACCTATCACATCATGCCTTGGAATGTGTTGGGGTCAACCTCCACCTTCTCAATGTATAGGGTCTAATACGATAATGTGCTACTTCTTTGACTACTACAAAAACCTAGGAAAGTGCCATTCTCGAGGTTTTTTTCCTTCACTATATTTGTTTTGCCTTATCCTTTGGCCTATTTATGAAAAAATTATGCGTTCTTGCTATCATATTTTATCCATAAACTTGTAGACTCGAGGACCGTGTCATTCCTCCTTTTCATTTGAATAACCTTATAAATTTGGTTGTATAACCATCTCCCTTCCATAAGATGTTGCTTTGTGACCTTACTTTCTTTTGTAGCTAATTTACAGTTCATCTAAACAACCTTGAAAATAATTCTTATTTTTTTGCGTTGGGGGAGTATAACTATGTTTGGTTCAGTTCTTAGAGCACCCTAAACATCTCAAAGCTTTGCTTCCCAAACAAAAGAGGGAGAACCTAAGACAGGATTGTTCAAAGACTTATAAATGATTCCCATTGCTCTTTGATCATGAAGCCAAAGTGAACAATATTAAAAGGGGATAGGAAAAGGTTTTATTGCTATCCAAAAATAAGATGAATTATCTTATGGTCTTAAAAACTTGATGGAATAATATAGGAGGAAACACATTAATTTTGAGGAAGAAGGTCACCATGAATGAGGAACCTTTCTAGCCTTGTTACTATTAGGACCTAGTCTTATTGTCCTATTATACCAATCATATTTCCCATTTATAGGCTTTACATAAACTAAATCCTAATCGAATATTGGATCCTCCATTTTTTATCTAAAGGGATCCCTCCCCTTTGTTATTTGCTTGAAAAAACTGTAAGGATTCTGGACACCACATATCTCCACAATGGTATGATATTGTCCACTTTGGGCCTAAGCCCTCATGGCTTTGCTTATGGGCTTTACCCCAAAAGGCCTCATACCAATGGAGATATTTGTCCATCCTTATATACCCATGATCCTCCCCACTTCTAGTCAATGTGGGACTTTGGTCGTATACCCAACAATCCTCCTCTCGAACAAAGGACCATCGAGCCTCCCCTCAAACGATTATCCATCCGTCCACTCTCTACCAACCAGGATTCTCCGCTCCAATGCGTTGGAAGCACACGCCTTACATGGAGCACCACCTGCCTCGAGAGCTTGCTCTATCCCAGGTCAACTCCTCTTCACCGTGTTGGGACCAGGACACGTCCATGAAGAATCCGAAGCATACCGCCTGTCTAACCGAGCTCATCCATGGATCCCATCGTGATATTACCGGGGCCCACCACCTTCGTTCGGCATTCGAGGATTCATCCACTTCGCTAACTTCGGGGCATGGCTCCGATACCACTTGTAAGGATTCTGGACACCACATATCTCCACAATGGTATGATATTGTCCACTTTGGGCCTAAGCCCTCATGGCTTTGCTTATGGGTTTTACCCCAAAAGGCCTCATACCAATGGAGATATTTGTCCATCCTTATATACCCATGATCCTCCCCACTTCTAGTCAATGTGGGACTTTGGTCGTATACCCAACAAAAACAACACTAAAATCTCCAATAATTATACAATTTCCAATGGATTTTGAGTTTTAAGTCCCCGCAAAGATAAACAACACTCTATATTTTCCAAAAAATGGAAGGATAGACCTAAAAAATTATTTTTGAGACGTGTCAAGATCGAGTTTTGGGTTCAATGTAATAGATCTAGCTTGAAATAAAAGGAGTCGAGAGTGAAAATTCCTCCTCATGGAAATTGATGATCCTTTGATACTATTTACAACCCCAATGTTATTATTCCATTGGTTTAATCCAACTTCATAATATTTTTTTTTAGTCAACTTTGTCTTCTAGACGAGGAATACATTTGGTTTTTCCACCCTCATCAAATCTCTAAGAGATTCTTATGTATATTTTCTCCCTATACC
This sequence comes from Pinus albicaulis, assembly GCA_034641835.2. Taxonomy (NCBI): domain Eukaryota; kingdom Viridiplantae; phylum Streptophyta; class Pinopsida; order Pinales; family Pinaceae; genus Pinus; species Pinus albicaulis. Next base: position 1,596,446,566 of record CM076584.1, on the reverse strand, counting down.
TCTACAATTATAGGAGGAAACAATCATTACTACACATTTGGAGGATTAGATTTGCCTCCTGCTAGATCTAGAGGCACTCTTGTCCTTGGGTTGTTCATAGACCGAAACTTTACATCCATTCCGAATGAGTGTTCATTAGTGGCTTAAATACCAAACTATTTTAGTTTATGTGCACAAGGCATTATACATTCAAGAAAGAGATTCCATAGAGTCCTCATAGGATACCAGACAAATTTGAATAACTTACTCTCCCGCCCAAAAAAAAAAAAAAAAAAAAAAAAAAAAAAAACAACAACAACAAACAAACAAACAAACAAAACAAAACAAAACAAAACTAGCCTTAGAGTTTCTAATATACATTCCGTCTATCCTCAGAATACTAAAAAAATGAGTTCCTAGTATTCTAGAATCCATAATCTTACATCCCATATATAATATCATAGATTGAAACTTAAAATTTGTACCAGAGAGAAAACAAAAGCAAACAATATGGAAACGTGGTGAGCCAAGAAAAACTAAATAGATTTTGTTGACTCAATCAAGGGTTTCTTGAAATTTTATCAAAAGTTAATTCCCAACCTCCTTCAAAATTCAATTCTTTGAAGACATGAGTAAATGTGATTGTACAAATGGTTGGGAGGCATAATTGATTTGACCAACTCAAGGCTACTGAGCAAAACTTAGAAATTCAATTTCTCCTCTCACCTTTTCAAGTAACCAACATTAAATCATCAAATAGTTGAATTTTTTGAATCCATTTATCCACATCAAGTTTTAAGAGTGTTCGTAAAGCAATTATCTCCACATAATTTTTGGCATTCCTTAACCAAATTTAATTTCATATTAAGAATAATCAAGCGTAAATAATAACCCTATAGTATTGCTAAAATACTCATGGCCTTGGAAAGTCCCATAAAATAACCTATAAGGAATGGATATTTCAATCATTGGTTATTTATTATTTCCTTGGAATTATCTCCTTTGGTACCATCTAATAGCCTTGAAAAATTGCACATACTTGAGCAAAAAACAAAAAATTGGGCATATGTCTATTTACAAATAACTAGGCTTTACAATTGAGGTAAATGCCCCATGAAATGAGATAAAAAATAACTCTATATTCTTTTAGTTCCTTCTTTTGAAACCACTTTGATTAACAATCTTCAATAAAATTTCTACGCGATGCACTAAAAAAACCAATCCACTGATCTCAACCTCTCCAAATATTTTGAGCATATGGGCAATGAATGACCAAATGTGAAATGATTTCTTCATCATTGATGAAAATCACATAGATAATAGGCCCTTGTCTCTTCACAAGGCTTAATGACATAAGACCTATTTTCCTCTCCTAGCCATAATCAAGGTCCTATATCCATCCCATTTTGGACTAGATTAGCGTGTTGGGTGTGTTAATGGGATGATGTCTGTGGATGCACTGATGCATGCATTGAATAGGCCTTGGTCCACATGAATGTTGACCATGTATAGGCCTCAATATCATTGATAGAGCACCTTATGACTGCGCCATTTATGGATTCAGGTGCACATAGTTATCATGTGAGTTGGACGAGAGCAACGTTATGTGTGGGCAATGCCATGGTGTAGTGAAAAATAAAAACACTTTGTGTAATTTTATGAGCTTGTATAAATTATGCCATGGCCTCCAAAACTTCAATATTGTTGCACGGGGTGTTGAACCAGTCCCTCGATTACATGCCTTCAATTAAATTAAGGCTTGGAAAGTTACAAGGATCAAAGTGAACAAGTACGAGGGGCGCCCAATTTTGCGAAGTTGTTAATTTGACAAGCTCATATGGTTGCAAAATCTAATTTAGTTTCCAGTAGTTTGGGTAGAGGCCGAGCAAATTTTAGAAGTAATCAATAACTGAACCTTGTTTTATTTAATTTTTTAACCCTTAGCGAGAAACCATGGGGATTGTACACATGAGAGACTTGCATAACCGATCCATTCAGGTCATGGTGAGAGCATCGATGAATGTGTAGAAGGTTGGGCTGAGGAGAGATACACACAAAAAATGACTACAGGGTTAGGTGCAAATTAGGAGAGCCTAGGTCATGAACGAATGAATGATATTTTAACGTCCACGAGACTAAAAATGGTCTATGGGATTACCAACCTCCCTGTTTTTGTCTTTTGAAATTTAATCATTTTCTTACTAAAATTGATGATGAGTTGGCCCAACCTTCTAACAGTCCCCTCATTAAAAAGAAAATGTCAAGGAATTGATGCTAACATACTGCCATAACTTTCCGTGATGTCTCTAAAAGCATCACATTCCAAAATGAAATGATTTTTCGATTCCACTGCCCTAGAAGTGAAAAAAGTACACACTCGTTCTTCCCAAGATTCTTTAGGTCTCTTCCACCATCCTGATTCACACCGAAGTTGATGTGAGTTAGTTCTTAATTGATGCGAGTTAGTTCTTAATTGAGTTAATTCATGGAAAGGCTCACGACAAATGAATGGATCTTGTTGCAGTTGGTAAGAATTTTCATGTACAACTATGAAGTCATCTATGGAGGGAAGAGCATGAGGCTACAAGCATGACAAGGTGAAAGGATGGGTCAAGAGAGCAACAAAAAAAATGTTAGGAAGCAAAATTTTATTGCATGTAAATGGACATACTGTTGTAATACTTGGTAAGGCATGCACACCTTTATAAAATTGTCGATAAAGTTTGGTATTAGACATAGGCAATAGGGGACATCTCAAATTAATATATGCCCTTGGTATAAAATTTGAGGGGGAAAAGGGCCATAGTGTGTGATGCTGATTCACTTGGAATATTTGGGATTTAGTCAAGGAAATAATATGTTAAGGTTTATGGGGGAATGTTAGGTAAAATTGACTCGATGAAAGAGTTAAAGTTGATTGGGTCATTAGTGGGGGTTTTGGGCCCATGGTTTTTTGGTTTCCCATGGTAATTTCCCTATATAATTCATGTGAAGGAGCCTTTAAAAGGTTTGGAAGACTTCATTGTAAATGTAGGTCAGGGTTGTGAGCGGTGAAAGCTCACTTGGTTTTCTTGACCAGGGTTTTGGCCAAAGAGACTAATGGATTTCCATTAGGGTTTTCCTAGGGTAAATACTATACATTGTGTTTATTTATTTTATTATGGTTAATATTCAATTATCTTGGTAAATATTTTATCTCTTCGGTAAATTTTCTACAAGGGCATGTATCATGTTTGGAGGACTCATCCATTGTGCTTAAGGCCTAGAAGGTTCATTTTACTATGTATGACCTCAGTTTTCCTTATTGATTGTGTTCTAGAGTCTAAAATCATCATTACTACCCCAAACAAATGAAGATCGTATCACACTTAGAGACCAAAGATCCAACGGAAAGGTGTTCAAATGCAACTTCCACAAAGCTCAACCATGAGTAGCTTAGTTAAATTCCTAAGGTGTTTGGTATCCTTCCTTGACGATTATAAAGATCCATAGACCCATTATATTAAAACAAAACACCACAATGTATATTTTTAAACCACTCATAATTTAAATATCCCCAAAAGAGGGCATGTTTTGTGAGTTGTAATTTTATTTATTTATTTTTATTTTTAATGGCGATTGAGATCAAGAAGCCTCATTTAGTGAATGAGGCCTTTCTTGCCATCTCATAACCTTAAAAGACCTCGAGATCTGTTCTTGGTTCACAACTAACTTATTCATGGTGCCCATGTCTCACTTAGAGGTGAATGCTAACATAAAAAGGTCATGTGTCGTGGTTTTAAGACTCATCCATGGAATTTGAGGCTACGAAGTAAGATTTATTACTAAATTTTCATGTTTCCCTCTCCCAACTATGTTCAAGGAATCAATGTTGGTAATGTGTTTCGTTTCTCTGCATGGCTATATTTTGTACATGAATTATATTCTTTACATTTAGGGGATTGGCTAGGCCCCCCATGTTTGGGAATTTCGGGGTGGAATCCCTAATAATGTTTTTGGGTAGTTTTTGGTATTTTTTAGTAAATGGTTTTTGGACCATTGTAATCTAATAACATATAAGGAATTATGATTTTTGATGCCATGTAATGCCTATATATTGTATTGTGAATGGTGAAGTTAATATAATAGGAAGAGAGAGGCACAACTCTAAGTTTTGTTGGCTTTTGCAGTTACAGGTATCCAGGGTAAATGTTAATGTATTGTGTGTATGCCATTGATTATTCTTTATATTTTGATTAATGATTTTTATGCATTGTTTCAAAGGCTTTTTCTCAAGCCCCATCTATGATGATGATCAAGATTTCATATTGTTACCCATTTATAGATTTTTCTAAATTTTGCAAGTAAAAAAAATAATATAAACTAAACCATGAGAATAAAAATGACACATTCACATAGTGTACACAATATTCAACCTAAAAACTATAATAAAGAAACCAACCTGATTAATAGTAGCATCTCTTTTTGTCTCATTGTGTTAACTTCAATATTCAAAATACAATACTTAAGTATTTTGTAGCATCCAAAACCTTGACTTCTTAACTTAGATTATATTACAACCTTAATTTCGTGACTATAATTTGTTTACATTGGGTTGAAACCATTGGCTAAAATAATATATAATGGACCATATATATATATATATATATATATATATATATATATATAATTCCTTGTGGGTCACTGGCCCCATGTCCCCCAACTAAGTCGATGGGTCCCCCTCGGATTCCCTTCAATATTCAAATTGGGTGCCAATACTCACTATAGAGGTCGCATGTCATGGTTTTTATGTGTTGTTCATGATGCTTGAGCTCAAGAAGGTTCAATTAGAAAAAAAGGTTGTTATTTTCCTCTCAACCATGTTTATGCCTCAACACCTATTTATAGTGCACAAAACCTTTTGATGGATCTTTCATCCCACTGAGAGGTTAAATAACACTTCAAAATTTCCCATGTTTTGGTCTAAGGGCATGTTCAAGACTCTTGAGGTTGAAAGGATTCAAAAATATCCTATGGAAAATTTTATATTATTTGTTGAGGGCCAAGGCCCCGTGACTAATACATAGTGCACAAAACCTTCAAACAATTTTCATATCCAACTCAAAATCCAAGCCCCCATGACCCATCCATAGTGCACAAAACCTTCTAATGGGGTCCATATCCAACTCAACAGTCAAGGTCCCTAGATAGGCGTGGCGCTATGTTATTTTTCAAAGTGCTTGATTTTAATAAGTTTTGTTCAATGCCTAAATGCCTCATTTTCCTCCCTTTACAATGTTTATACCTCAATAACATTCATGGTACCCAATAATTAGATTCAATTACATCCATATCCCTCTAGTAGGCTAAAGATACCCCATAGGCGCCCCATGTGTTGGTATAAGGACCTGTTCATTTCAATTGTGCATAAGAAGTTATGTTTAGGGATCAATGCTATTTTTTCCCTCTTGTAACCATGGTCAAGGGCCTAGGGTTGTTGTTTCCATACAATACCATGTTCAAGGCCTTAAGATATGTCTATGGTTCATCAAACATATTTATGAAATCAATACCCATTATTTATGCCAAATATCCCATAAGGAGGGCTAATTTCATGATTTATAGGTGTTTTTCATGTTGCTTGACCTTGGGAAGGTTCAATTATAGATTAATTCCTTTATTTTCTCCCTTGAACATGTTTAGGCTTCAAAACCTATTTCCAAAGCACAAAACCTACTCATAGTGTTTGCATCCCACTTAGAGGCCTATAAAGAGCATATACAAAGGACTCATGTAGTGGTTGAAGGACTCGTTTAAGGCTATTAAGAGCTAGAAGATTCAACAATACCATGAGGGACATGTTTATGTAGTGGTTGAAGGACTCATTTAAGGCTATTAAGATCTAGAAGATTCAACAATCTCACAAGGCACTTGTTTTCCTTCCTCGACCATGGTTAAGGCCCCGTGACCCATCCTTAGTGCACAAAATGTCCCAATGACATCTATACCCAATTATGATCCCAAAGACTCCCTAAAATGTGCATATGTTATGGTTTGTAGGTATTGTTTATAGTGATCAAGTCTAAGAATTTATAATGAGATGTCAAGGCCCCCTAAGTGTTTCCCTCCCCTAAACATGAGACTTGAGCTCAAGAAAATTTATTTAGGGCTCAAGTCATTTTTTTGTTCCACTAATCATGCTTATGCCTTGAAATCCATTTTCACTACAAAAAACCTATTCATGACATCCATATCCCACTTAGATGTTAAAATTCCCCAACCATGTTACTAAGAACCATTCTTGGCGTGGGCCCAAAACATTCTTATTTTATGTTGTGATTTAATTATGGTGCTCACATCCCTTTAAAATGCGAGAGATACCCTATAGGGTCCTATTTTATGGTTTAAGGACACAATAATGGCACTATACATTGATAATAGTCATTGATTTTAGGTGATGTAGCTTAAGCTCAAAAAGCTTCATTTAAAGAACAAGGCCATTATTTACATTCCCTAACCATGGTTAGACCTTAAGACCTATTCTTGTTTGACAACTAAGCTAGACATGGAAACCATATCCCACTTAGAGAAAAAATATACCTTATAAAGGTCATATGTAGTGGTTCAATGACTCTTTCATGGAACTTGAGCTTGGAAAGAAATGTTTAGGGTTGGAGGCTCTTGTTTCCCTTCCTTGACTATTTTTAGGGACTTGAGACCCATCCATGATTTTGAGGCATCATAATGGCACCCATATTCAACTTGGATGCCAAAGACTTTATTGAGAGGTCTCATGCCACATTTTTAAGGTGTTCTTCATGGTAGTTGAGATTAATTCAATTAGGGATTAATGCCATGGAAACTAATATTGTTGTTAATGATTATGCACCAGTTACTATTTTTATTGTATGTGTTTTTATTCTCTTAACATAAGAAACTACATATATATTTTTTGTAACATAATATGTTTTTTTTTTTGTTATTGTGGGCTTAGTGACCTTTAGGTACTTATTGTACATAGGGATCACAATATGGGAGAAACTAGATGTATACATTTTCTCTATTGGTATTTTTATTAGTATTTTTCGGTTTGGATAATGCCATGAGTATATTTATAATGTAAAATTTGTCTTCTCAATTAAAAGGGTACAAAATTTTCCCTGGGAAAAGAGTATATTTATATCTATATCATAATAATAATAATAACAATAATAATGATGTTCTTTCATTGTTTTGGAGAAGAACTATGTAAATGTTTTTGAAATGTACAACCTTTGAGTGGACACTTTACTATCAACAAGGACAAATAAAGTGTCCACCCAAAACACTTGATTTTTCAAATTTTTTTACGTGGTTCATCTCCAGAAAGTTCAAAAAACATTCTGACTAAGTGTGAAATTTATTTATGCTTTATTTGTCCTTGATGATGGGAGGAGTGTACACCTAAAACATTGGACATTTCAATTTTTTTTACACAATTCATCTCCAGAAAGCTCAAACAACATTATGAATAACTATAAAAATCTACACACTCAGAATAATAATGTAATTTTAAGCTTATAAACAAGCTAGATACCAAATTGGTGTGTAAATACTCCCTTGTTTGTGAGATAAGGGACCCCCTCTACGCAATGATTTGACTGTTAAAGTATACATAGGTGTACATACACTAAACCCCTTTGGATTTGAACCTATGACCTTCTAAAAGGAACCACATGTTCTTAACTATGGGGCCCGTACAAGCACAATCACACAAAATTTTCAAAGCAAGTCTTTGGGCAAGTTATCATGCTCATGAGGTGTTACAACAAACATAGAAATAAACATGATCTCACAATGGTAAAAGTTTTAACAACAACCCACTTTTGCCATTCTAATAAAATGTCATTCACAAAATTATATATTTTACTTACATTAATTGATATAAAAATAACCTAGATTGATTTTAACTTTGGATGTACCAAGTACCAAGAGGAATCAAAACTCTTTTCACTTTACAAAAGGTTTGCATCTCAAGAGATTTGACCTCACTCGACACTTTGGAGATCTGGAGTTAAAATAGATCTAGACTAGTAGAATATATATATATATATATATATATATATATATATATATATATATATATATATATATATATTTATTTATATTTATTTATTTATTTATTTATTTTTTAATGTAATTTGATTGAGGCAAAATGTTTAAATAACCTAATATAACATAACAAGATATTACAATATCTCTTCCATATTAAGTTGGAGAGTGTTTTTCAATACAATAATAATATTAAAAGAAATTAAACTTTCACTTTCAATATCACATCACACATTTAAAATTATAACTAAAATTATTTAAAAAAGAAAAGAAAAAAAGAAGAGAAAAGAAAAAAAAGGAAAAAAGAAGAAAGAGAAACATAACGAATTATTTCTAAGTTTGAATGATGAAATATAAGGTAAGGAGGAGTAAGGCTGAATGATGAAATACAAGAAACAACTTGTTTGTTTCGATCACTCACTTCAACCTTTTCAAGGTGTAAAAAGGGTATTCATACCTATATAGTACTTCCTATGTTATCCACTTAATTAATTCACCCACTGCATGAACCAAATTTGTTACAAGTGAATTCTATTTTCTTTGAAGAAATAAAAGGACCATATAATATGAGCAATAATGTGTTAAAAATATAATAAATTTTCATGATTTACAACAATATATATTTTTTTGAATTATATAAGTTAAAAGCATTTGTTTTAATGGAAAAGAATAAGTAGATGACCTTGTAAACCATCGCATCATTAATCAATAAATATGATGTCTACCATCCATCGAGAAGGTAATATTACATGCTTATAAGTCGTTCAATTTCCAAGGTTCAAACATCATGTCAACTTTCTTTCATGTATTAAAAACGTAATAAAGTATCAATGTTTACAACCATTTTTTCCTTTCTAAGTTGATATATATATTTTTTTAATAGAAACGAATTGAATATATGACATTCTAAACAATCCTAATGGTGCATCATTAATCAATCTGAATGGTCTCAACCATCCATCCAAAAAGTAATTAAGATATATGTTGGACATCATTGATTTATATTATTTATCCTAAGCAAGTTGCAAGTTGATAGACCGTGCCATTTATTCTATAAAAAGTTGAGTTCATACATCTAGTTCTTATATTTAAAATTGAGTCAAACTCATTTGTCTCTGTCAATGTCATTATGTCTTATCAAACTATTCTGGTCTTGAATCAATTAGTTAACCATCTCAAGGCATTCAAGACAAGATTACAGTTGAGAGTAAATAATTTTTTTTTTTAAGAAAAAAAAATGTTAACAAAAAAGAGAGTACATTCTTCTAGTTTTCCTTATACAATTTTCAATCTTCTACTGATTTGTCTATGTATTCATATCTATAATCTTCTACTTTACTTCATTATAACTGAGATAATGTTGGTTACAGTATTGTTTGCAAAGAGTAATTTTGCTTCTAAATTTTATGATTAAAAAATGAATAGTTGGAAGTCTCTAGAGAGCAGAGAATCTATGCATAGTTAAAGAATACACAGTTATATGTATCTAGAGAGAAATAACAAAGACTCTACGAAGAAGTGAAGGACCCAAAGTTCAAGAGCACGCCATGTGCGAATGCTGCAAAGTAAACTTACCTGGTTCAGAGTGAATACCTCTCTTTGAGAGAACATTTGCCACTTGGTTATGCTCTCTTTAGATATGTGTAAGATATGTTATGAAAGTTGATTTCCAATACCCTAATACGCCTCATCCAGTTGGAAAGGATAGGGGGATTGAAAGAAGTGAGGTCCCTGACCTAGTCTATGATGCTTTTTGCATTTCCGTGAATGGGGATTTGATCCAGTCTTAACTATTTTGCGAGTAGTAGGACGCCCCATAATGTAATGATCTTGCCTCTGCAATTTGTGCCTTGTCCTTCCTTCCATCATAAGTGATACAATCTCCCTAGTTCAAGTATGATGATGACACCACACCCACAAATCTTATGTTAACATGCCCCATCAAAGAAATGAATTGAATATTTCCCCTTTATATCTTTAATTGTTACCTTTCTCTTCTTTTTCTGTCTCTTTATGGGACTGATATCTGGAAAAAAATTGACATTCTTCATAATAACCTCTCGAATCTCTAGCGGATTATGTTAAAAAAATTCTTGAATTTCTGCTGCGCCAAATGGACCAAATAATGTACAAGGGTAAAGCATGAAATTTTTTCCCTTTCCTAAGCCAGAAGCGGAGGCAAGAGTTTGAAGTTTGATGAGACCCCATTTGTCCCAAATATAGGCAGTCCATAACGCCTGCCAAAACCTTCTTTGCAAATGGGGAATGCAAGAAGAAGTGGTCAATCTCTTTGTTGTGGTTCCTGCAGAGGGGAAAAATTCTAGGGCCCTTGAATCCCATGCGCCTCAAAATGTCCCAAGTAAGAACCCTGATGTGTAAATCCAACTAACACAAGCAAATGAGTTTGGTTGGGATCACCCATATCCATGCAACTTGGAACCAAATATTGTTATCAAAGTCTCACTCTGCCAGTGGGAGCTTGTTATATATATCTCCTTTACACTTGGCTTTCCTTTCTTCATGGTACCCTCCCACAATAGTCTATATTCCCCTTCATTGATGGAAATTCCTCTGTCCAAACGGTGAGTAAGATAGTTCTCTTATTCAATGACATAATTATCGTGTAAATCAAGTTCATCCGCCTTCATCCATGATCGTTGAAAAGGTGTTATGACACTTGGCCTGTTAAATCGAGAAAAATAGTGAATGCCCATGTTGTGCAAGGTGTTTATAAGATAAATCGATAAGGAGTGGTTATGCTAGAAATATTTTAGTGCATCCAGTCCAATCTACACCTATCTTCCGCCCCACCTCCCATCTCATGAAGCCCAACATCAATTAGATGTTTTTTTGTCATGCACCGCCAAGTGTAAGAGGAAATGATGGACCTCCTTGCCCCATCCCTGATCTAAAGCATGTATGGATTTCCATGCATATATTTCTCCCTGATGAGATGTCCCCAGATGCTATCTTCTGTCACTGCCCTCCACATATTCTTGATAATCAGTGATATGTTAAATGTGTGGGTGTCCAAATGGAACTTCCCCTTCAATTTCTTCCTCCGCCAAATGAATCTGGCCATTATAACATCAATCTTGTGACAAATATTCAAGGGCAACATAAAAAGATGCATCCAAAAGACTGAGATGTTTTATAGGACATATTTGATGACATTCAGTTTGCCTCCAATAGATAACCACCTATGAGACCAACCAACTAATTTCCTTTTGAATCTATCAACCAACCAACCCCAATCCCTATTGCCATAGTTGTTGGGTTTGAGGCGAAATCCAAGGTAAGTAAATCCATAATCGAGAGTTACAATTGTAATCCAAAATAGTTGGAAAATCTCCCTGCATCGAGGATTCTTTGTGTCACTGGAAATCACCCGAGATTTGGATTTGTTCATATATAACCCTGAGGCCGCACTAAAGGAATTTATGATCAAGTGTAGAACCTTACATTCTTCAAGGTTGTTCATGCCACCAAATAGCAAGTTGTCCACAAACATTAGGTGAGAAATATGGATATTTTTGGTGATCTTCACACCAAGTAATTTATCTACGACCCTTTCAGTGACAATCTTGTGACTGAGATAGTCCATGACCAGCAGGAAGAGCAAGGGCGATAAGGCACAACCTTTCCAAAGGCCCCTAAAATCCTTGAAGAAATTTGTTGGATAACCGTTAATTATCACAACAAAATTTGTTGTAGTGAAAAAGTCATGATCCAACCAATATTATAATGATAAATTCTCACCTTATGTAATATCATTCTCAAAAACTCCCAATATATGCTATCAAAAGCTTTAATTAGATCGGCCTTAAGAAAACTTGCTTTTCTTTTTCCAGTTTTCATAGAATGCATGCATTCATGCGTTATAGCAATGGCGTCCTGGATTTGTTTGCCATAGAAGAACCCAACTGTTCTGGAGAGATATGGACGGATAAGGTCTTCTTGATCCTAGAGGCGATCAGTTTGGAGATAAATTTATATATATATATATATATATATATAATTGCAGAGTGAAATGGGCCTGTAACTCGAGAGGGCTTCCAGGTCCTTCTTCTTTGGGATTAATGCAATGAATGTCGTGTTCATTGCCCCTGAAATATATCATTTGACCCTCGATTCTTCTGCAACCAAAACTATATCAGATGACATAATTTCCTAAAAATGCATGAAGAGTTCGACCCCCCACCTATCAGGACCGAGAATTTTCTCTTTCGCATAAGACTTGAGTACTGTGATGACTTTGTCAAAGAGGATGTTATCCTCCTGGTTGAACATAAGGGGAAAGTTTGCAATGGACTCTAGCTGTAAGGAAAAATGTTGTTCCTTTGTTTCATATAGTTTACTAAAATGGCGGAAGGCCTCCTGATCGATGCCTTTTTGATCCTCGATATGATTGCCGTCAAAACCCACGATTCCTTTGATCGAATTCCTCTGCTTCTTGAGATTTGCGCACAAGTGAAAATACTATGTATTTTTGTCTCCACTCAGATTACAAAGATAACATTTTTTTTTTCTCCCCCTCCATATCCATGATAATCCTCTTATATTGATCAGAAAAATATAGAGGGTCTTGAGGGTCATTAAAATATCCAAGGGCGGTCTCAATGTCTGCAAGAGCCTTCTTATCCACAACTTTTCCCCCTTGATCCAATTGCGTGCCTCCTCCTTGAAAGCCCAAAATTTACCACAGAAAGGTCCAATATTATCACTTGGAGGAGGGAAAATAGGATGAATCCACACCTTTGTCACTAATGCAAAAAAATCCCTGTTTTGAAGCCAGACAAAGTTAAATTTGAAGGGGAAATGGTGACTAGTGTTCCTTCCCTCTCGTGAGAAAAGGATCGCCTGGTGGTGAGAAATAAAGGAAGAAATGATATGTGATCGAGAGGGTGATTTTGATATAGTGATATAATATTATGCATGATAGACTTATGTACATGCTTATATTCTATAAACCTGGTTTGGGTCACCTGGTTGTTTTGTGGTTATGATAATATCTATGGTTTTGTGTATAAGAACTGATTTTGGTTAAGAGCATATTAGCTATGTTTTCTCTTTTGGTGTCCTAGTTTTGACATAGGTTTATGACATAGATGGTGATTCAGGATTGGGACACATAGATCCATGGATGATCATGGTTATGTGGAACATATGGTTAATTATTATTTATGGATGATACATTATTTGTACGATTATATGTGCTTAATCTCGTACTAAGCATGATTTCACAGGGGACTTGGTCATTGCCAACAAGGATGCTCGATTTATAAATGACTGCAGAAGTCATTTATCCAAAACCAAAATGATTGTGGAAGTCATGCAAAATACTTGGTAAAATTTGAATAAGTTAATTATGAAATTCATTTGATTCCTTTGATATATGAGATTGTGATGTGTGCATGTCTTGGAAGAAGACCTTACCAATGAACCATCAGATGGGCATGAGTTCACAATCAGTAGCTTAAGATGAAGTGCGGAGTTTCAAAGCAGAGTAGATGAGAAGCCATGAAAATTAGGTCACGAAGCCCTAAATCCATGAAATATAAAGACATGGAGTCTTGGGTATATAATAAAAGGATTAGGGCGCGGAGTCCTAAATCCACGAAAGATAAATACATGGAGTCTTGGATCTATAATGAAATTTTTAGGGCATGGAGTCCTGAATATTTAAAAATATCAAGGTGTGGAATCTTGGATCTTTAGAGGAGATCAGGGTGCAGAGTCCTCAATCTACTAAGGCATAGAGATGCATGCGATAGGGGTGCAGAATCCATATTCTCTAGAAGAAAAGTACCACTCATGGGAAGCTCAGGGATGAATTTCCTTAATAAAATCTCATTCCTAACAATTTTGAAGTGACTTTCTAAAAATAAAAAGTCATGTCTAGCATCTCAAGTATAAATTTCCAAAAATAGTAAATCACCTCCAATCAATTGGTAATAAATTATACTTGAAGGAAAATCACTTAACTTATCATCGATCAATCCTAATAGTTCAATGTTGAATTAATCCTCAATATTATTAATATTATTGTTATCTTTTATGAGACCGCAATCAACGAGCTAGGACTACAATCAACTTCAGTACTGAATATAGTGTTTTAGGTATTTTCCATTGACAAACAATGCAGAGTATGCTCCTTCCAGGTTCTGTAGAGTAAAAGTATTGTTTCCCTTGACTTCTGAAATGTTGACTGGTCCCAACCAAAGATTATCAAATTTTCCATGTTTCCCTTATTATTCTCTTCTAGCATCCCATTTTAAAACTAAATCTCCTTCCTTAAAATCTCTTTCTCTGGATTTCCTATTAAACAAAATTTTCATCTTGTTTTGATATTGAGGAAGTTTGTATTGAACTTCATCTCTATCCTCATTTAACTCTATAATATAATTGACTATTCTAGAAAAATTATCAACCTCTTCATTTGATTCTTGTAAAAATTTCATGACAGGAAAGGCTAGCTATGTAGGAAAAATGGCCTTAGTGCCATTGACAAGTTGAAAAGGGGATTTACCTGTTGATATTTTGGGTGAAATTCCATTGGCCCAAACTGCATGCTTAAGATGACTATCCCAATTTCTCTTATGATCTGCAAGTACCTTTTAATCACTTTTACCAAACTCTTATTGCAATCCATTCCCATAAGGGTAATATGGAGTAGAATGATGTAATAAAATATGATATTTATGGTAGAATTCTATCATTTTAACACTACTAAATGCATGTGCCTTATCTGTGACTATATTTTGAGGTCAACCAAATCTAGATAGTATATTTTCCTCAATAAATTTAATGACAACAATATTTGTAGCATTTTTTACTGGAATAGCTTATACCCACTTTGTAAAGTAATATGTGGTAGTTAAGATCCATCTATGGCGATTGCTGGATGTTGGATGTATCTCTCCAATGAAATATAGTCCCCACTGTAAAAATGGTGACTCAATCAAAACTGGAACAAGGGGCAGTGTTGCCAATCTTTGTTTGCCAACAAAAATATGACATGGAATGCAGCTTCTGACTTTTTCTCCAACATGTGAAAACAACTTTGGCCAATACAAACCTGCTCTCAAAATATTGTATTTTGTTTCTTTCCAAGCATAATGACCTCCACATATTCCTTCATGAAATTGATCTATAACACCCTCTGTTTCACTCTCAGTTGGGCATATAAGTAAGATATTTAATGGATATTTCCAATACATGTTAGCATTGATAATACAATACTTCATAGCCTTTAATCTAAGAGTTCTGCATTGATTTTTTGTGAAACTTGGAGGGTGCTTAAAATCACAAAGAAAGTGTACAACATCATCATACCATTCATATAACATAATTTTTTTGTCAATATGGAGTGGAAGAGGAGCTGAATATGCAGAAGAAGGTTCTTGTGGGTTCTTCTATGATGAACTAGAGGAAGGTTCTTGTGGATTCTTCTCTCTTGATCTTGGAGAAGGTTCTTGTGGGTTCTTTTCTCCTAATAGCTACATGATAGTGTCTATTCCCAAAAATTTACAGTTACATTCAACCAACACCTTGGCTAAACCCTGCCCTTTTATTAGCTTAGTAGACTTGATGTTTAGATAAAATTCAAGGATTTTAGCTATCCATCTTCCTCTCCTACCATTTGTATCAGGTTGGGTCAAAATGGTTTTGACAACATTATTTGGGACATAAGAAGTAATAGGATAATGAAGGACATAAGTTCGAAAGGATTTGAGGGATTGTACAAGGGCATAGGCTTGTTTTTCAATGATGTCATATTTTAGCTTTGCATATCTCATCACTTTACTAAATAAGGAAATTTTTTGTTCATCTTGGTTATCATTAGTTTGCAGTAAAACAACAGCTAAAGTGATGTCAGAGGAAAACGAGAAAATTCTAAAGGGTTTGGTATAATTAGGGTTGGCTAGTATTGGAGCTTCAAAAATAGCCTTTTTTATTTTTGTAAAAGCAAATCTAGCTTGCACTGTCCATTTAATCTCATGATCCTTTTTCAACATGTCAGTGATATCTTTAACAATCTTAGAATAGTTTGGTATAAATATTCTTAGAAAACTATTATTTCCTAAAAAATCTTGAACTTCCTTTTTATTTATGGGAAGAGTAATTAACTCAATGGCTGAGACTCATTTTGGAGCAATTACCACTCCTTTTGAGATGATGTGGCCAAGTAAATTTCCTTCCTTTATGGAAAAAAGAGATTTCTTTGGGTTGAGCGAGATTCCAAATTTCATGCACCTATGAAAAACCTTTTGTAACTGCTTTAAGTGCTTTTCATCAGAATTTGAAAACACAGTTAGATCATCTCGATAAATGACAATAGATTTATTGATTTTTCCAATAAAAGCTAAATCCACGACACTTTGAAATGTTGCTCCTGCATTAGTCAAGACAAGTGGCATCCTAGCATACATAAATGTACCCTAGGGAGTTGTGAATGTTGTTTTCTCTTTGTCTTCTGGACTTACCAAAATATGGTTATATCTAGAAAACCATCTAGCATGGAAATTCTACTAGAACGTGGAACTTTTTGAAGTAATTGATCCAATTTGGGTAGTGGATAGTTATATTTTTCTCATATTTCTAAAATCCACACACAACCTGATTTCACCATTCTTTTTCCTTGCATGAACTAAGTTTGCAATCCATCTAGAAAATATAAGAGGAACAATAATATTTGCATCCAATAATTTCTTCAGTTCCTTTTCAATGGTTGGAATCAAAATTGGATTTTTTCTTCTTAATTTCTATTGGAATGGTTTGGCTTCTGGTTTTAAAGGGATCTTATGCTCAATGAGATTTGTGTCATAAGTTTTGAGCTCCTCATAGGACCAAGAAAAGACATATTTATAATCTTTTAAAAGATTGATATATCTATCTTTTATGTCCTTGGGTAATGATGCTGAAATTTTGACATTTCTAATTCCTTCTTCAGTTCCAATGTTATAGTCCTCTGCATCCTCTTGTTGTTGTGAATTTAATAACGAAATTTTAAAGACATCATTATTATCAAAAATATTTTCAAGAGGGATTAGGCCCTTGGGAATGAGGTTTTTTGGAAATTGAAGAATATCATGATCAACTATCTTTTTTTTCAAATGTGAAGATTTATTTTCACGAGTTGCATTATGATTAATAATTTGTTCTTCCTCATATTGTAAGGCTGCAAAATCATCAATTACCTGCAGGAATCTATTCAATTATTCATCATATTCAAACACTTGTCGATGTTTAAAATTTTTCAGGAATTGAAGGCTTATATTTCACCTGAATTTGATATTGTGGTTGCATTGGATCATGAATTTTAAAGGATATGGCAGAAACTACTAAAGAATCTACATATATGTTTTCATTTCTTGGGATTGATGTGATGTTAAAATCTTGGAAATAGTTCTCTACAGAATCCCATACCTCATTTCAGTAAGATCTAAGCCTAGGATGTCTTGCTTGGAATAGGTTTCTTACCTGTTTTACAATTAGTTTTGAGTCACTGAAAACACTTAAGTTTTGAACCTTCAAACTTTTGGCTAACTCAAGACCTAAAATTAGGGCTTCATATTCTTCTACTTTAATAGTAACATCAAAGTATAACTTAAAGGATTGAGTTATGTTTTCTTTATCTCGAGATACTAATGCAATTCCTACTCGAGCCCCATCTTTAGAAAAAGCCCCATCAAAGTATAACTTCCACACATCAATTTTTATACATTTAGGCTTATTGAAAATCTATTCAATGCTAAGTTGGGAATTTTGGAGATCATTAGATGATAATGTGAAACATCCAAAATTCTGATCAACAACATAAATCATATGATTTATTGCTTGAACAAACTTACAGATAATGTTAATGAACCTTACATCTTTGTATAACCTAAGATGTTCACCCCCATATACAAGAATAGTGGAAAAAGACATATCCATCTTCAAACTTCCACCTAATTTGGCACAACGTGATGTTGATAACAAAATTCCAAATTTGGGAGGAATATCTGTGACTACAATGTCCAATACTACACTTTTCACATGGATTTGTGCTAAAGTTACAACTAGGTCTTTTATCAGTCCGAGACAAGGAAATTTATTGGAGTCAAAGGTGCACAAATCATGGTAAGGTCTGGTAATTTTCCATCGTATTCTATCCATGATTACTTTGGGCATAAAATTATGAGATGCACCAAAGTCTAACATATAGCTATATAGAATAAAATCATGAACTTTGAGAGTAACATAAAAGGGATTTTTTTTTTTCATCAATCATGTTGTTATCACTCATAAAGTTGTGAAACATTACATGACATGCTCACATAGTTCACTCATCAAAAAGATAAGGTCTCCTTAGCCATTTCAAGTTGGTTTAGGAAAATTTCATTTTTTTTACATTTTAGCCTATCTTAATTTCCATGGTCACCTCCATTTATGTCATTTCATGTCACATCAGTCCTCATTCGGTGTCAATTTTCATTCCCCATGCATTTAAAATGAAAAAGGGCACTTGTGTCAGTTTTTAAAATTTTTGTAGCGTTTTATACAACAAAACAACAATTTTTGCTACGAAACTGTGTAATAGTTTCATACCAAAACTGTCAGAGGTTAAACTAACTACGCTATGAAAATCTGTTTTCTTACCTGTCTTGTCAAATTCGATATGAAATGTCATTCCACGATTGGAGGAGTTAGGGTGGAGGTAATTCGAGTCTGTTATGGTTAATTCAAAGGTATAAATCCGTGTTTGAGGTCATCATTACTCTTTTTGGCATGCATGTGTCATGATTAAAGCATGAGTTTTCATTTAAACCATAAAACCTTACCCCAATTAGCCTTTTTTCCATATTTCGCTTTATCTATTGCATGTAATTTGATCTCTGGAGAGCTGCTTCATCAAGCCAAGAAGTTTGCTGGCAGATTTGAACTTTGTAGGTGCCATCAAACAAGTGAGGTTGTGAAGATATAAAGCACCCATGGCTGCAAGGAGGAAAACAAACAAACGTGGTCATTGCCATAGGTATGAGCCCATGGACACGAATTTGATCAATGAAGACCCAACAACCATGGAGGTTTTTAGAAGAATTGGTTTCTTGCAGTTCTGTCAGAGGTTGCAGGGCTTTCATCTACATGTTTCCAAGGATTTTGCTGCCAGTTTCACAGGAAAAACTTCAAAAGTTGGAATTCTGAACCTTACAGTGACACCAGACAACATTTCATCAGCAACATGAATCCATAGAGGAGGGGAATAGTGGTTTTAAAGCATCAAATTCACAATGTAGGACTGCAAAGAGTTCATCAAACCAAAACACAGTGAAATTGATTTGACAAATGCTATCCCCAAGGGTTTCATGAAGGACAATTATTCAAAGCTGTTGATGATCATCCAAAAGTATTTTACCTGTGAAGGACGGTTTCACATGGTCTACTACTATCATCTTAGACTTCTGCTACATTTTGTGGGTAAGAGGTGACTTGACTTGCCTTTTTATTTATACAAAAGTCTAGGGAAAATGTCAGATAAGTTTCAAATAAAAAAAGAAGGAAATGAAACTTCTCTTTTTCATCATGGTTTGATTAAGCTATTAGTGTTAGAGGAATTTAAGGGAATAGACAGATATTGGACTTCCTTTTTGTTCATGAGTGGTTATGAAATTGATGTTGTCACTCCTAAGAGAGCCTCAAAACCTAGAAACATTTCATCACTAGCTGTGGCAGAGGAAGTTGAAGAAGGGAATAGATCATCTCCTCCAGAACCAGTGGGCATGGAGGAAAATCCTTTGCAGAATATTGACACACCTAAAACATCACTTGCAAAACAGAAGTAGACAGTCAGCAAACAAGGCAACAAAAGTGTCACTAGGAGCTAGACATTGGCTAAAGGAAACTTAGAGGACATCTTGCATGCAATTGAAATTGAAGAATCACCCATTGTGCAAGTTGAAGACATTGAAGATGGAGGAAGAAAGCTGAAGAAAGGTAAGACAACTAAAAAATTAGAGTTTGCAGGTGATGATGCTGGTTTCATTTTTCAACATAGGAAGCTAATGACCAGACATGCAAGGAAAGTCATGGAAAGCAGCAAAGAGACTGAGAGGACCAATGAAACCTCCCAACCACCAAACATCATAGATCTGTCCTCGCCAGGAAAATAAGAACTGGTTATCAAGCAAAGAAAGGGTAAAGAAAAAATTATTGAAAAATCAGAAATTGAAATCCTTAAAGAGCAGTTGATGGAGGCAGGTAAAGAGATATCAGTTTTGAAGCAAGAGGCAAAGAAACGCAAAGTTTAGAAGGTCCAATTTGAAAAAATGAAGGAAACATGGGAAGAACATGTCATAAGTGTCTCAAAAACATTGGACAATGCAGAAACATTGCTTAAATGGACTCGGCCTCTGAGAGAGGAGGTTAAGCATGTTAGGAGGATGAAATTGCCCTTGCAATCCAAGAACAGGGCATTAAAGGAAAAAGTGCAAGATCTTCAGGAGAAATTGGATTTGATTCATGTGGAATTGGAAAAGAAAGGATTGAAGATGACAATGGTAAAATAGCCTATTAGTCAAATGATTGTAAATGAGGAGGAAACACCACAAGAGTAATAATTCAAGATGGAATATGTTTTAGAAGGTTCATAACATGCATATAACTCAAATTTTTCAAGTGGAGAATAGTTTTTTAAGACCATCTTGAAAAAAAAAAATTCTGGTTTTTTACACACTTTTGTAGCGTACCTCGGGCTTGAAGCCAAAAATACACTACGAAAATTCTTGTAGGTGTTTTTTTTTGCATTTAAACTCAGTTTTGGCATGTTTTAAGGAGGGAGATTGATGGTTTTCAAAGTTTCATGGCATACCAAAGATGCTAGAACATCAAAGAAGTCAAGAATATTGATGGAAAAGCCATTTTTCTGACGCTACTAAAACTTGCTACAAAACTGCCCTATTTTCGTAGCGAGCAATTGTTGAAGGATTTTGAGCATCTTAACAACATTTTTTGCCAGTTTCAGACCTCTAGCATGTCAATGGACCTTATTAGCAGATATTCATGACTCAAAGAGAGTACTACATAGCCAGCTCATCAGTCAAAACAAGGTTAAAGATGAAGGTCATCTATTCCTAAAAAGCACGATAATGTTCCACAAATCTACAAGTGCTTTAAAGGTGTAAAGTGGTGCTGAACTAGGGTCATTTGTCATTCGAGCATGTGACTTTTATGATGCAACCATTATGTAAATATTTCACTAATAGGATAAAGGAATGTAATAAATAGGAGATAGAGTCCTATTAGGATTTTGTTTTCTTTAGAGATATCTGTCAATTTTCTGTTTTAAGTTAGTGATTTCAGTTATGATAGGTGTCAGAGTAGAATTCGAGGATCTAGCCACTAGGCAGATTATTAATATTGTAAATTATGTCTATTTATAGCCAAAACATCGAAGAAGCAAGGGGTTGGAGAATATTGCACCAAATTGTTGCTTGTATGTTTTTTGACCATTTTTAGTAATACAAAGTGACATTATACTTTCAGACTTGAGATTCTCATGAGGTTTTTGATGTGTTATTGATTTTAATCTTTATGTTTAATTACTTGTAGTAGATTTCATCTCTAATTACTCAGAATTCATAATATTATGCTCTAACTTCCTTTCGTGGTGAAATGACCATGTTTTCCTATGTTATGTGTGTGAATTATCTCTTTTAAAAACCTCTATTTGCCTCAGCTTCCATGTGAAGAACCAGTGTCACTAAGATTAATGATTTTTGACTCCATAATCCAAATGGTATCAAGCCTTCATTTTTCAACCTGAAATCATTCAAAAACAAGTTACAATTCCATAGAGTTAGCCATCTAGTACTATCCTTATTCAAAATCACAAACCCCCTTTGAGAGAGCCCTCTCAAACTGAAGAGGCTAATCTTTAGTTAGAAGTGGTTTGAAAGAGTTACATTGAGTTGATTGATGAGTAGCCAATCAAGATCAATTTGGTGATAACACATGTTAGAACTAAGACTAGAAACCACTGAAGGTTTTTCATCTTGTAAATTGATCATGTCCCCCTCATTATCTATGCTTGAGGATTGGATCCACTTTGATACTTGATTTTTGTATCCTGGGTTTTTGGAGAGTTCAGAAAGTGGAACAGGAATTGTGACTCTTTCTAGCTCTTTCTCTACATTAAAAACTATTGGAACAGTTATTTCAAGTGCATTATGCTCATTTGGTTGAATTAATGGCTGAATGACATTTGTTTGGGTTTCAAATTTTTTTACTAGAGGCTCATTAATTGTGACATTCTTAACTGGCCTACTAAGGCCTGGTCTAGGCATTAAATCATATATTCTACTTAAATATGCAATAATATATTCAGAGAATGCTTGATACTTTGAGACTTGGGAAGCCTCTTGATCTCGGGTTGAATATTGATCAATAGAAATTGGGACGAGGGAATTTTGTAATGATATGTCACCTAGACAATTAATTTCATTGGTAAATGATGGGCCAGTTTCCTCAGGTTCCTGATCATAAATTAATAATGGATGCTCAAACAGTTGGTCAATATTTTGTCATTGCAGGATCTGAGGCTGAAAATGTATTTGGTATTGAGTCTGAGGTTTGTTTGTGACTGGTTGAGCTACCCTAGGCCATGCTTCCTGTTAGTGTCAGTCTAGTCATACTGCCATCAGTGATCAAAATTGCACTTTTGCATCTGCATATTAGGTGTCTCATACCGAATAAATTTCACCATTCCGTTAGGTCATGGATTCATTGATGGTAGTAATTCTTCATCAGTTTTCCCTCATGTGAAACTTGTTGATTTTCCTCTCTATGGTCTTCATTCATTATTCACTTTCATTCGAAAAATCATATCAGCAGGTCATAGGATGGGTCTCATTAGTTTCTAGGGTCTCACCATGGTCAAATTAATGAGTCAAATGTCAATAATATCAGCAAGGTCATGAGGAAGTCAATAAAATCAGAAGTCACAAAATTTGGAAGATTAAAAAAGACATTGTATCTAGCTTGATGTAATTTTCACCTCAAAA
Organism: Pinus albicaulis; assembly: GCA_034641835.2. Classification (NCBI taxonomy): domain Eukaryota; kingdom Viridiplantae; phylum Streptophyta; class Pinopsida; order Pinales; family Pinaceae; genus Pinus; species Pinus albicaulis. The sequence goes on along the minus strand of CM076584.1, from coordinate 1,596,423,473 downwards.
CTATGTTTTAAGGTGAAAACATGATATTTTTACTTTATTATCATTCATTTTGTAATTCTATATCATCATGTGTAATAAGTCACAATTCAAAAGCTGTTATCTCCACAAAATGATGTCCCTGCCTTCAGAGAATTTTTCTGCAGCATATTCAGCGCCAAATCATCCTCCAAGTGGATCCATAAAAAATATCCCGAAAAGAGCTTTCCAACGGTATACTACACTCTCAAAACTGACTTCTGGATTGAAATTTATGCTTAAGTGAAGTAAAGGTCCTTATATCCTCATATACCCCCTATTTCCCATTTGTTCCCCTTTAACTTTGTGTTTAAAGTTTTATATTTTCTTTATGAAATCCCTTTTTCCCCCTTCCGATTATAAAATCGCATTATAAATACATATGCGATTATGCCAAACCACTTCCCCTCCATGCCATAGGACTTTATAGTAAAAAACTTATTTTATAAAGTCCCGTCGTATATAACCACTTCCCTTTTTCCATTACCCCTACACTTTAATATAAAGTTTATGCATAACCACTTCCCCAACCATACTATATAATAAACAATATCAAAGTTCCGCCGAACCCAAGTCCCTTCCCCTTTCAAATCGCATCGCAAATATTAAATGTATGTCCCGATTAACCAATCGCAAATATCTCCGATGCGATTGATTGCATCACAAGTCTTGCGTCCTTCGATCGATCAATCACACCCCTCCTTCCGATCTCCCGATCACGCCTCTCCTTCCGATCCTCCGATCGCAACAACCCCCGATTGATCTCTCCACTGTTTATTTTTCCCGCCGATCAGACAGTCCACAGCTGATCGGGCCATCGCAATTGGAATTTCCCATATGTGTTGCATTTCGCTCCCTTCCGATGTTGCGATTGTGATTGACCCCAGGCCCACCATCAGTACTTCAGCCCAATTCACATATAAAAGGCCCTGCCCTTTGAAACTTTGGTTATATTTATCACATGCAAAGGGACCTCCCCAAATCACATCGGAGGTTTTATATGTATCACTCCGTCCATCTCCAAATTCCGGTTCCTGATTGCGATTGTAACCCCCGGTCCCACCATTTAATTCCTCCATCGTTCTTTACCAAAATGCCCCTCTCCTTTGTAAAATTTAAATTTATCCATTTTGTTATATTACAAAGGGCCAGTTCCCAATCGCATCGGAAATTTCGTTCTCTGTTCAAATAATATCCTGCCGACTTCGATTTCGATTGCGATGGCTACATACTACAGTCTGTTTATCCCTCTGCCCATCCATTCCGATTGCGATTACACTATTGTTTCATATATATATATCTCTCCGCTCCCGCTCCGATTCCGATTTCAATTTTCATATGATTACCGCCCATTTCCCTTCCCTTTTCCCATTTAAAATACATTTTTCCCTTTGCGAAAGGCATAAATTCATTTTATCAGCATTCTATTAAAGGTCAGGGAATAAAGAAATAATGGAAAGCAAAGGAAACAATAAAGGGCCGAGAGCTTATTTAAGACAAACATTGTTACAGCAAGCAGCAAAATAGGAGATATGTTCATCGGATTACCTATTTTCTTTCATACAGCCTAACAAAAAAATCTCCAAGTGGTCAAATGCAATGATGTCCCTTATTTTTAGGGGCAGATTGTTGTATTTCTTTCTATGATTGTATTTCAGTTCTTCAGTTGTTAGAACAGCTCCCTTTTCTGTGGATCTATGTTCCCACATTTCAGCCTATTTATTGTAATTGTAAATCATTTGTAAGCAGTCTGAAGTGGGAAATAGTCTGAATAATCCGTAACTCAGAAAGTAGGGGAATAGTGTGGAAGAACATCTCTGCGCTACATTGTACAGTTTGACAAGAATTAATAAGAGATGCAGCTCTGATTTGTGGGATCCATGTGGTATGAGAGTTAGCATTTGTTTTCTCCTTTGTTTCATATGTGAATTTTTATGTGTTCCTTCCATCCATAAACATTTCCTTTTGAATGCTTTCAAGATAGAAAGGTAGAATTCATTTTATATGCTCTGCCTTGGGAAATAATTCATACTTTGTATTTTTCTTCTGTTTGAAAAGGATCCATTTATTGTGCCCTTTTCAGCTCCTCACTAGTATTTCCATCCCATCCTCATTAAATTTTAATTGCTAATTTTCCTGCCTATCTTGCCCCATGAAATAATCTGTGTCCTGATTTAATTCCTGGTTTCAACTATCCCTTTATATCCCACACATCCCTGAAATTCATTCATTCACTCATTTTATTAAAACCTTTTATCCATATCATTTTACGTAGCCTAATATCTGATTTCTATTGCACTTTATTGAATATTCCTTTTACGGAGAGAGCCATCTCCTGTCCTTGTAGGGCTAGCTACAAGGCTGAGCGTGGTTTAGTTGTTACCCTGATTTTCATTTTGCAGCCTGGGGTCCAATTTAGGTGCTAACACTTCCATTTTTTAAATTCTATTGGAAATATTTCTTAAAAAAGAATTAATTTCATCTATATTATGATCTTATTCCTTACTCTTTGTAAATGAAGTACTTTCTTCTCTAGAATTCATTTTTATTTTAGCTTTTTTAGCCTTTTCTTTAAGTTTACTTAATGCATATATGTTTTCCTCCACCTTAATAACATTTGTTTGCATATCCGCCAAAGTGACATATCTTCTTTCTCTAAGCATGACAACAAAATCATCATCAAATCCTTTTGAAAATCTATTCTTTGTTACAACTACTGGTGGTTTACACTCAAGTGGAATTTTACTGTAATTTTTTATTGAATTTTAAATGAAATCAAAGACAAGTTCTCCAGGATTTCTTTTTAAATCATCAAATTCTGAAAGGTAATAGACTGGATCCTTTTTAACTTCCCACTGATTCTTAAAGATATTTGTTAATTCGTTACATGTTCGAATTGAATTGGCTTGTAATTTTCCAAACCAGATTCTTACATTTCCTTCAAGGGATTGAACAAAAAGTCTCATATATACATCTTCATGTTCAATGTTCATGTTGTTAGCAAAATCTAAGAAGGCAGACAAATGATCTTCGACGGATTGACTAGTATCTCCATTAAACCTAAGCAACTGTTTAAGATATCCATCTGGAGAATCATTAAGTTGATTAGGAAGAATTAGTGCATCATAACGAGCCTAAATGATGGATCGAAAACCTACCATTCTATTAGGTGAATAATGTGAATATGATGAAGAACTTGAAGAAAAATACGATGATGAAAGTGAGGATAACTTTCCTTTTGTGTGAGCAGAACTTGTAGAAGCTTTAGGAAAAGGTGATTGGAGCACTAAATTCTGTAGTTCTGGATCAAATTTTCCTTCACCCTCAAATAAAGGATTAGTGTACACAGAAAAACTATCTTCAGGTTTTTCCGAAGTTGTTGGAAAAGTGTGAATAATAGAAGAGATAAAATCACTTAGTTTTAATTCAGGTAATTCTACCCCTAATTCAGTTTATGACTTAGGAGATTCTAAAATAGTTTCAGGGATTTGATAGGACTCGAATTGGTAAACAAAAAGAGTTGACTGCATATCAACTCCTTTGGACACAATTTCTAACGCTTTTAGTGGTAGATCTGATAGTTCAGGAGGGATTGATGCAGGAATGATTAGGTGATCATGTCCTAAGTAAAAAAATGCTCAAAATTGGAACTGCTCAGAGCTGGTAATAAATTGATCGACCGGATAGTGTTCTTCATTACGATCCTAACACCGTGAATGGCACTCAAATCCGATGTCGGATGTGGAAGATATTCAAGCTTTAATTTTTTCCAGTAACCTTCAAAACAACACTTTGGAATTTAAAAAATGGCATATTAAGAAATTATTTGTATGGAAAAATTTAATTTTTTTGTCAAAAAAGGGATGGCTTATTAGGGGGTGCCACGTGGCCTAATCGGAGGCTATCACGTGGCCCCAGGCCTAAAGGTTCAAGCTGTGTAAAAATTGTTGGTTTGAATTTTTTTAGGTCAGCCCCGACCCGAGCTACACGCTACGGGTCAGTCGGGCCCGACCCGACCCCACCCGAATGGGCACAGGTCACCGTGGGTGGTGTTTAACCGTGAACGTGAACGAAGGCAGAGAATACATGCAACTTCGAATGGTGTCTACTCGTGAACAAGTGGGCGGAGCTGAACGCCATTGGGGTCACGACTGAACACAGAGTTGGCTGAACGATCAGACGGACCGTGAATGCGGTTGTGACTACACGTGATCTGGGCGGAGGTGAACGAATCGACTCGAACGTAACCGGGTCACTTCGTAGCAACTTTAATATTTGCGTGGAATGGTGAATTGGGGGCTCCAGGATTAACACCTTTTTCATAGAACCGACAGCTCAGAACCCGATGCTTAACAGTCCGGCGGTTATGCCGACGGTTTCGGCATTAACCTGCAATGTGACCACTTCGAATTTAAAACTTAACTTAACCAACAATTTATTCTAGTGGTTCCGAATTGTGGACCTCCATTTCAGGTAGATTTTCTATTTTAGTGGGGTTATCTACAGTCCTCCCAAGTTTGGTGGAGGTTTTTTAGGCCAAACTGGACAAATCTTGTTGGGATCATAACTTTTACATTACTGAACCTTTTGGAGTGATTTTTTTTTTGATTTCAGGTATTCTCAGCATTTTGGAGCCATTGGAATAGGTTGCAGAGCCAACAAAAGTGTCTTTAAGCTAATTTTACTTCAGATAATATTGGGGAGCCATCAGGGCCTTCAGGGAAATGGAGCTGCATTGGACTACACTTCACTGTTTTAGGTGGAATAAGAGTCATTCTTAGCTTATTTCCGTGTTCTGAATTAATTTTAACAACTATTTTGGTCTGTTTAGGACTTTTTCTCACTGTATTACCAATTTGAGCATCATAATATATCAAGGACATGCCCATTGGGAGCCTTGGACCCGACAGATGTAGCCCAGGAGGGGTGAACTGCCTCATCATGTTGCTGTGTGTTTATGGTGAAGTTATTCTGATGTGTTATTCAGATTAAAGTTGTTAAACAGTAAGTTAAAACAACACTCCCTCACACCAAAATTCATAAAAAGTTATCAAAAACACTTTGTCTCACTTGCAAGACTATTCAAACACTTTGCACACTTAATTTAATGGAAATGAATACTTTGAACAACAAAAAAAATACTTTCATTTTTAGATTAGTTGGTATTAGAGCTCAGGATTAGAGCCTTAGAAGCTAGAGTTTTTACTCAGCATTTGTTTTGTGCAAAAATAAGTTATTTGTTTGCAAGTTTTCATGCTTACTAGGCTTAAACTCAAGAGAGGTGAAGGAAACTTGGTTAGTGCTCAAACTAATCCACAACCAAGAAGGGTCAGAGAACCACCTCCAAGAGCCCTAGAAGCAGCTTCAAGCATGTCTTCAAGAGAAGTAGAAGCTCCTGAAGAGATGGATCCCAAGTTATAAGAACGGGTATTCCGGAAAGCTGTCTTGGATATGACTGAGATGGTAAGGATCCTCTACCAAGAAAGAAATGATAGGATTGCTGGAGAAGGGTCTAAAAACCAGAAAGCAGGAGAGGGTTCCTCAGGAGGAAAGAAGAGTAATGACCAGTCAAAGAAAGGACATGGAGGAAATGGTAATCCACCATCTCCATCTTCATCCTCTTCCTCTACATTGTCTTCCTTGACTTCGATAAATCAATCTCGTAAGTCTAAAACCACCGGTAAAAGTCCCTTTTTAAAGCTTGATGTCAAATTTGAATTGCCTATGTTTAGCGGTGAAGTCAATGCAGAGAAACTTGAAAATTGGATTAGACAATTGGAATTTTATTTAAGGATTCAAAACCTTCATGATGACGACACCAAGATACAACTAGCCTCGCTGAGAATGGATGGAGCAGCATTGGTATGGTGGGAAGCCAAGACCAAGGATGAAATTAAAAAACATGGTAAGATTACTTTATCATGCACTGAATTTATTACTGCAATCAAGAAGCAATTTTATCCATTAGCTCATCTACAAAAAGCTATAATGAATTGAAAAAACTTTAGATAGCTTAAGGTACAAAACGTGAAAGACTATACCCAAGAATTTAGGAGAAGAACACTCTTATTAGGGGTAGACTTACAAAGCCAAGATACTTTTATGAAATATATAGGTGGTTTGCACAGCTACCTTAAACGTACTATCCTTATGTTCAATCCTACTAGTCTAGACGAAGTTTGTGTACAAGCTACGCATTTAGAGGCTAGAGGGAAAAACACTTTTGATGAGGGTAGAAACAAGCCTTTCAAAGGGAAGAACAAAGATAAAACATTTAAGGGAAAAGGCAAAAAGAATGCATCTATCAATCAAGAGGGTGAAAAATTTATATGTAAACATTGTTCAAGAGAGGGCCACGAAGATAAAAAATGTTGGAAATTACATCCTGAAAAAAGAAATCAGTTTAACAAAAACAAGGGAAAGAAGAAAACTGCAGCTACTACAACTACACCTCAAGATTTAGGTGATGATTCAGGTGACGAAACCAAACTTGCAGCCATGGGTTTGAAAAGTATGAAGGGAAAGGAAACTGAAACTAGGCCAAGCACTAGTAATTCAAACTGTCATGTACGAGCTCCTAATGAGGAAGAAAGGATTGAATTGTTCCATGTGAGGGTAGTCTCAAAACATACTAAAATTGACACACTGTTTGACAGTGGGTCACAAGCAAATCTCATATCAAAAGACTTGGTCAAACAGCTTAAACTTGAGACCATTCCACATCCAAATCCTTATCCACTTGGGTGGATATGCAAGGATGCAAACTTACAAATCTCAAGAAAGTGCATATTGCGATTCGCCATAACTGCACACTTTATTGACACAGTTGAACTTGATGTGGTGCCACTTGATATATCATGAATTGTTTTGGGAAGTCCTTACTTATTTGACAGGAAAGCGATCTTCCATTGCCATGAAAATAAATATCATCTCTTTAAGGATGGAAAGGAGTTCATTGTCAGAGCACATTGCAAGAAGGCAAATATAGCGATGGTAAATGCGGGACAGGTAAAAAGGCTAGTAAATTCTAGTAAGAGTTTTGTAATTCTTATGGTTAAGCCCAAGGTTGATATGAATCACGAGTCATTTGAAAATTGTGATTCCAAGCTTAAATCAGATTTATATGAGGTAGTTGATGCACATCATGAGATGTTTCAGGAACTGACAGGTTTACCTCCTAAAAGGGAGATTCGGCATGAAATCCATTTACACCAAGATTGTCCTCTTCCTAACATCGACATGTACTGCTTGTCTATCATGGAGAATGCTGAAATCAAGAGGAAAATTAAAGACTTGTTGGACAAAGGATTCACAAGACCAAGCACTTCGCCATGTGGGTCACCGATAGTGTTGATTCCAAAGAAATATGGAACTTGGCACATGTGTGTGGACTTCAAGGCATTGAACAAAATAATGGTAAAGAATCGTTACCCACTTCCAAGGATAGATGATTTGTTGGATCAGCTGAAAGATGCTAAATATTTCACTAAGTTAGACTGACGTAGTGGTTATCGTCAAGTTAGAATTGCAGAAAGTGACATTTGGAAGACAACATTTAAAACCAAACATGGACTCTTTGAGTGGCTTGTTATGCCGTTTGGTTTATGCAATGAACCTGAAAATTTCATGTGGGTAATGGATGATGTCTTACGTCCTTTTATTGATGATTTCATTATTTTCTACTTAGATGCCATCTTAATTTTCAGCAAGACTAGAGAAGAGCATGTCATGCATGTTATGAAAGTACTTGATATTTTGAAGAAAAATTAGTTATTTCTTAAAATGTCTTCTTTGGTTTATTTGGGACACATAGTAGGAGGAGGCGCTTTGAGAATTGATCCTTCCAAAGTAGAAGCCATTGTGAATTTACCTACTCCCAAACCCATTACAGAGGTAAGAATTTTTTTGGGTGCAGCTCAGTATTGGAGGATGTTTATTTCTAACTTCTTTGCCATAGCAGCTCCTATGCATGCAGTGACTAGTGTGAAGCATGCTTTCCAATGGGGAGGCAAGAAACAAAAAGCTTTTGAATCTTTGAAAGAGAAGATAAGTTCAGCTCCATTCCTTGCATTACCTAACTTGAGATAGCCATTCGAGATTCAGACAGATGCTAGTGATTACGCCATGGGTGCAGTTCTCTTACAACATGGTAAGCCTGTTGCATTTCATTCTGAGACATTTAATTGTGTTGTTGTGAATTATCCTACATATGATAAAGATTTGTATGCGTTGGTACAAAGTGTCAAAAAATGGAAACACTATTTGATGAGCAAAGAAACAATTGTTCATACCGACCATCAGCCTTTATAGTACTTGCAATCGCAAAGTAAATTACAGCAGTCACGACATTTCAGATGGATGGGATTCCTACAACAATTTCACTTGGTAATAAGGTACAAGAAAGGTATTTACAATAAGGTTGCTGATATGCTTTCAAGGCCTATTATTAGTGCTAGTACTTTACCTAAGAATGATTCTATTGTACATGAGAGCTACATAGAACAATATGCATCAGATGTTGATTTTGAGGATGTGTATGCTAACTTGAGTGAAGGGAATCATGTTCAGGAGAATGATTATAATTTGCATAATAATTTTCTATTTCATAAGGGCAAGTTATGTATACCACAGGGGGAGAGACTAAGCATCATGAGAGAAGCTCATTCTTCTCTCATAGCTGGACATTTCGGGGTAAGCAAAACGGTGGCACATTTATAGAGGTATTATTATTGGCCTCGCATGTTAGATAGCGTTTCACATTTCATTAGAGGTTGTTCATTATGTGCTACAAGCAAGCCTAGCAATAGGAAGCTTGGTTTATATACGCCATTACCGGTACCTTCTAGACCATGGGAAAGTGTTTCTATGAATTTTTTTGGAGGGCTACCATTATCTAGAAAGCAACATGATCATCTTTATGTAGTAGTTGATCGTTTCAGAAAGATGTGTATTCTTATGCCATGTAAGAAATCTATAACTACTAAACAAACTGCTGATTTATATTTTCAACATGTATGGGTTCATTATGGCTTGCCTACTTCTATTGTTAGTGACAGGGATTCCAGATTTGTTGGGAATTTTTGGTCCAATTTATGGAAGATGATGGACACCAAGTTGAAGAAGAGTACTGCTTTCCATCCGCAAAAAGATGGCCAAACAGAGGTAGTGAACAGAACCATTGTACATATTTTGAGAGGTTATTGTAGCAAGCATCCCAAGCTTTGGGATGAGCACTTGCATTACATTCAACATGCTTACAACTGGGCCAAGCACTCTTCTACAAATACTTCACCATTTGAAGCTTGTTTTGGGTATTTGCCTAAGTCACCTTTAGATTTCATTCTTGAGAAGGATGTGGCCATTGATGGGCATAATGACATTGACAAATCTCGCATGTTCATTGAAATAATTCAGCTCATACATCAGCACGTTCAAGAACAGCTTGAAAAAAGTCAAGGCAAGTACAAGGAGAGGCATGATAAGCACATAATTGATCACAAGTTTCAAGAAGGGGATGAGGTATGGCTGCATATTAGTAAGGAAAGAATGCAAGGAGAAGGTAAAAAGCTGAAGCCTATTCGTTATGGTCTATTCAAGATCCTTAAACAAGTTGGAAATAATGCTTTTCAATTAGATTTGCCTTCATATATGAAAATGTATTCCATTGTGAATGTGGAAAATTTACGTTTGTATGAACCTCCTTTAATTGCTGATTATGAAAGTGACATTCAACTGCCATCCATAGAGGATTTATCGCCAGAATTTTTGGATGAGTTGAAAGAGGATGCTATCCTTGATAGAAGGACACACACTTCAAGGAGGGGAAATGTTGATTATGTTTGGGTTGGTCTTAAAGGCAGCAAACCGAGTAAGGAAAAGTGGATTGAGGTGGAAAAGGTGAGGGACCTATACCCTCATCTTCTTAATAGGTAATTTAAGGATTTTGGGGTCCAAAAGCTTCCTAATGGGGAGGTATGATCAAGTGATCATGTCCTAAGTAAAAAAATGCTCAAAATTGGAACTGCTCAGAACTGGTAATAAATTGATCGAATGGATAGTGTTCTTCATTACGATCCTAACACTATGAACGACACTCAAATCCGATGTCGGATGTGGAAGATATTCAAGTTTTAATTTTGTCCAGTAACCTTCAAAACAACACTTTGGAATTTAAAAAATGGCATATTCAAAAATTATTTGTATGGAAACTTTTCATTTTTTATGAAAAAAGGGATGGCCTATCAGAGGGTGCCACATGGCCTTCCTGGAGGTTGCCATGTGGCCCCAGGCCTAAAGGTTCAAGCTGTGTAAAAATTGTTGGTTTGAATTTTTTTTTGGGTCAGCCCCGACCCGACCCGACCCGAATGGGCACAGGTCACCGCGGGTGGTGTCTACTCATGAATGTGAAAGAAGGTGGAGACTGCACGAAAATTCAGGTGGTGTCTACCTGTGAACGGGCAGGCAGAGCTGAACGCCATTGGGGTCATGACTAAATGCAGAGTTGGTTGAACGATCGGGCAGACCGTGAACGCGATTGTGACTACACGTGATCTGGGCGGAGGTGAACCACCCGACCCAAACGTAACTGGGTCACTTTGTAGCGGATTTAACCATTGCGTGGAATGGTGAACCGGGGGCTCTAGGATTAACGCCTTTGTCATAGAACCGACAGCTTGCAACCCTGTGCTTAACCGTCCAGCGGTCATGCCAACGGTTTCAGCATTAACCTGGAATGTGACCACTCCGAATTTAAAAATTAACTTAAATGACAGTTTATTCCAAAGGTTCCGACTAGCGGACCTCCATTTCAGGCGGATTTGCTGTTTTAGTGGGGTTATCTGTAGTCCTCCCAAGTTTGGTGGAGGTTTTTTAGGCCAAACTGGACAAATCTTGTTGGGATCATAACTTTCACATTACTGAACCTTTTGGAGCAATTTTTTATTTTTATTTATTTTTATTATTTATTTATTTATTTATTGTTTCCCGGGTATTATCAGCGTTATGGAGCCATTGGAATAGGTTGTAGAGCCAAAATAGGTGTATTTAGGCCATTTTTACTTCAGAGAATCTTGGGGAGCCATCAGGGCCTTGAGGGAAATGGAGCTGCATTGGACTACATTTCATTGTTTTAGGTGAAATAAGAGTCATTCTGTTGACGGGAAAATTTGTCTGGCCAATAGTAGGGGATCTCCCCGGTAGAAAGTCCCGATTAGACCTTGAATCGTTTGGATTAGGGATCCCGTCCGGGGTGTGGGTCCGGCTACCGCTTAAGACGCCTTCCCTTCGGTCTCAAAAGAACCTGATTGGACCTGTGGACACACCCTTATTCACATGGTACAAAATACATGATTGATGCATTAAACATGAATCAAACACTATGCGTAGCAAGATTATAAATAAAGCATGTACACCTCAGGAGATGTCATTAGCAACACATCTTTGGGGGTACTGCTTGTAAGGTAATCTGACCACGAAAGAAATAGTTCTTTATGGCAAGATGTCCCTTTATTCTCTGAAAGATAAAACGAAATGCTAACAAAATAGTTCATTAACATTCATTAAAAGAGCAGATGATGAACTGAACATCATTGATACAACATAGATAGCCATGACGTATAAATGATGACATGAAAAGTGGAGCTTCATTAATCATAGGATGTTCTGAAACTGTACAAAGAATACACACAGTGTTCGTACAGCAAAAAAAATCATAACCATAGGGTGTTTTAACAAGAATCTGTATTCATATGCATAAGATTATAATCTTTCAGTACAATGCCATGTAGCTCTTTTCTTTCCAAAAAGAAAAAGCCGTTTGCAAGTTCCCGAAGGAAGTATTTATAGGGCAAAGCTTGCCCTTTGGGGTTCCTGACTTTTCAGCTTCCCGATGGTTGGGCTTCCTTGCGACCCAGTATTTTTTGTGACCTGCGACCTGAGCCGTTGTTGCGACCTGCGACCTAGTCGCTGGGTCGCGCCGTCGGGCATTTACCAAGGGGTGCGACTTCGCGACCTAGCGACCTCTGCGACTTGCGACCCGGGGCAATGTGCGACCTGCGACCTTGGAAAATATGCGACCTTGCGACCTCCTTGGATTTGCGACCTGCGACCTCGGCAGATGTTGCGACCTGCGACCTCGACAGATGTTGCGACCTGCGACCTTGGGCAGTCGTGCGACCTTGCGACCTCCTTGGATTTGCGACCTGCGACCTCATTGGATTTGCGGCCTGCGACCTCGGCAGATGTTGTGACCTGCAACCTCGGCAGATGTTGCGACCTGCGACCTTAGGCAGTCGTGCGACCTGCGACTTCAGCCAATTGCGACCTCGGAAAATTCGCGACCCGCGATCTCGGCAGATATGTGACTTGTTTTGGGAAGGTCCCCTTTTTTGCTGAGGAAAAATATGGCTCTTTGTGCGACTGGAAGGTTTTTCGTGCAACAAAATGACATAGGTCACATATCTCCATGATTGAAATAATGCTAAAGGCATTTAAATTGATTTGCAAGAGTGAAAGAGAGAAAAAAAAACAATGAGTTTAGACCCCTGTCTGGTCAAGTGTTACGTCGCAGTGTGGTCCTTATCAAGTTATCCTGGGATCCAAATGTTTTGCATTGAAAATCCATTGATGAGGTAAAAGACCATCTGCTTATGCCATCTCCAACTGAATATGATGGGTTTCTAGCTTCCGCTTATGTTTTGGTAGAAGGTTGGAACTATATCGAATATCGGTATCGCGCGAGAGAGGTATGCACAGATTTCGACAACCTTAAACAAATCACGTGCCTCCCATAACCACAAGTTTTAGGGGAGGTCGCAGTGTTCATGAAGTGCGGCCTCGGACAATACTTTGGTGCAATCTAAAGTATCCTGCACAGATGGGAAAACACATCCTTACCGCATGCACAAACCATAAGTAACTTTTGAAACAATAACTCCATAACCTGGCTATGCGTTTACATCAACCGGCCTTGTAGTTAACATGAAAAAGTCAACAGATACCAGCAGTTGTTTAAGGTGCCAAAGGCTGGGAGTGCATGCTTCTATTCACGTGTTCCTCCCTGGTTACCACTTTGTAAGATCTCTGCATGGTTTTAAAATGGGTCGGAACTCTTGATAAAGCCGGTGCGTGTATATGTGCCCACCCCTGGTGTGCTCTCTACAGCACGATCATGGGGCCTTTCGTAACAACGTTTTGGTCATTCGCCGTTATGTGGGTTCAATACCCACTGTAATACAAATGCGCGTCTGCCCCATTTTGAGAATGCGATTCCATTTTATATGGGCATGGGTGTTTTCACTTCGGGGTTTCATAGTCGGGGAATTGATTGGTTTCTTTCGGAGACATATCTTGCGACCTTGCGACCCCAAGGAAGTCGCGTAGTCGCATAGTCGCACCTCTTGCTAAGAAGCCTGTATTGCGACTCAGTGACCTCAAGCTCAATTAGTGGCAAATGGGACGGTCGCAACCTCCCTTAGACACTAATTTTGCGACCTTGCTACCTCAGAGAGGTCGCACAGTCGCACGGTTGCATCTTTTGATCAGAAACACGTCTGCGAATTGGTGACTTAGAACTCACGAGGTGCTCTTTATTATCTTGAGTTACTGGCATGCCCATGTTGCGGGCCTTCTATTTCATGCGATTTCCTGTAATGGTTTACGCTTGATTTGCGTTTGTCCAACCCATAAATCATGCCTATGATAGGGTGAGCGGCAAAAAGGAATTATTACGATCCCAACGTTCATAGAGCTTTACAGGGATCATGCGTTTCCATCCACCTGAGCATTTAATAGAATGAAATCTCCTGGTATGGGAAACTTCCCATTTGTGTGAAAACCGTGATTAGCAAGTGGCTTACGAAAGCTTTTCGTCAATCCATATCGCGGCTTTTGCTCCAATTCTGACTCGATTCCGTCCATGTCGTCTCCAAACCTCTATGACTGCTACCTGAGCTAGGAGATTCACCTTTCACTGCTAGACAACCTCGACCTGCGAATGCTGCTAACTTCGACGGTCGACTCATACCCTTTGCTGACAGAAAATAATGCTGTAATGTGTCGATGTTTGAGCGCCTTTGGTTGAAAGACAAAATGAGTGCGTTTTGTGTTGTTGATGATTTCAGGATATGACGAAATGACTTCCTGGCACCTTCAGTAGCATCCTTGATCGTAAGCATTCTTTACTCCATGAGGGCAGCTCGACGTGGCCGACGGTGGCAGCGCCGAATGTTAGGCTTGAATTGATTCTGCAGAAAGACTTACGATCTATAAGGGCCTACCAGTGATTTTCTGGTGAGCATGAATATGAAATGCTGGTACCTCTTCATAGAAAAAATGGCGCAGGTTATTCGTAGCGGAAAGGAGAAGATATATTTCGGACGGGAAACCATATTCGAAGAACGGTTATTTCCCGGATTATCGCTCTCGGGGTTGCTGCGTCATATAATAGGGACAGACTTTATTTTATTTTATTTTTTTCTCTCAAACATAGCTCTTCGAGGGTCAGATCGAGTTCCTCTTCATTGTTCAAGTCCTTTCGTATCTGCTTGAAACTCGCGATACTTTTATGATGGTTATCACGCAGATTTTGAGATAGGCCGATTGAAACTCATCCTTGCAGTGTATTGTAGCGCTGTAGAAGTGGGCCTGTTAACAAAACATATGTATTATTGAATGTATATTGATCGCAGTTATACCGGCCTCTGTGAGACCAGTCGAGTTAGGATTTGTTGATCACGGTGGGTTCGATATAATTTTAAAACAGTTCCGAACCGGTGGAAAACTGACCCATCGCCTCCCACAAAGTCGTAAGGATGCACCCTTAACAACGTAGCTCTGTTCTCCTTTTGGTTGTCCTCGTGCCATGGTTATTATACGCTGCCACTAAAGCTCTGCTTAATGTTTAATCATAAAATGTGATCGCTGTGTATACATATGGCTTGAAACACTTATCGTAATCTGAAAACCGGAAGCATGCGACCCTTTCACGTCGATTGTCATGCATGCTATGAGATAGACACATTGCAAATTTCGTCCATGCATTTTGGACTAATCAACGTAAACACTAATTTTGCCATAAAATATATATATGCCACAAACCCTTTAGCGTAGGTCGAAACTCTACTTTTGACCATAAAATATATATATGCCACAAACCCTTTAGCGTAGGTCGAAACTTGCCATAGAAGTTTTCATATGGTTGTGGTCATTGCTTTACTCGTAAAGTTGGGCCGCTACTTTATATGGTTTGGGAACTTCGTTGTTTTGCGCTTTGCATTAATATATACAACATCACCTTGCGCCCTTGCTTTGCATTAATATATACAACATCACCTTGCGCCCTTTAAATGTGCGCCTTTTGCAATGGTTTCACATAGTTGCTCCACGGTCTCCTATGATTTCGACATCATATAGTTTTTTTATTTGCCTTGTTTTAATTATATAAAATCAAAACCATAACCTTGGTTCATCGAGTGTGTGTCCACTGTGTAGCCTAGCTTCAACAAATATTGCTTCTCAAAGAATGCTTTCACTTATTTGGAACCGTGTCGTTGACTTGCCAAAGAAACACGTATGCTTTCGCACTGCTACTCAGCATGAGAACGCCTCGAATGAGGTTGTCAGTGTCTAGAGAAAACTTCTGCGTAGGCTTTGTTCACCAAGCCATCGAAGTGGCGAAATATGTTTCTTTGCGTGCGCCCATCGACCTTTAGATGGTATGGTGTAAGATTTGGACATTTCCAGACGGAGCGCTTTAAAGCAACTGGTGCACACTAGTGACGTAAGATTTTGCATCAGTGACATGGAAGGTTGTTTCTGATCAACATATATTATCCTCCTTATAACAGTACTGGTCGTCTGCTCCTCCTCTACCCCTATTCCGCAACTTTGGCCTTGTCGTTGAGCCCAATTTATTTCCCTTGATGTGGAGTTTGTCACCCGTGGGGTCGACCTGTGTGGAAAATTACGACATCATAATTATTCTTTGATAATGATGACCCCAGACAAAACATATAAGATTAACAAGATTAAGAGAAGGAAATCAAACAACATGCTTAATGGCTCACGACGAGAAGGCCTTTAATCGTTAAAACAACAAGGTTTCCATTCAAACATATGCATGGAAATCTCATTACACATGGCGCGACTGCGTTACGAATGTTCGAACATATGCTAGATGATATTTCCCACGTATGGCATGATTGCAACAACGACATCTGATCATGGTGGCGAGACAACTCATGAGTGGTTAGGGATAGGCCGCTAGGATGTCACTGACTGCAGGTTCGGTGGAAGACCTTAACGACTAAGCAAGCCCAGGGGGGACCTGAAATTTTAAATATACCCAAAATTTTGGGTGGTGTTGTAGCGGCTACAACAAATGGCGAACAACTGGTAGAATCCAGTATCTCTGTCAATATCACCACAATAGTATGAGTCCGTATAATGATGCAAGGGAATATTGAACCAGTTCTGCGGGTACCATTTGTATTACATTTGCCCTTTACAGGTATGCCTAATCCTTGTGCCTCAGCTAAGTCTCACTAATCAGAACACATCAAAGAAAAAGCTCATAGACGCCAGTAGCTTGTTGATGATGTGAACAGCAAGGCAGTGGGGCTTATTATCTTCAGAATTTTTAAAAGTAAGTCTCTGTTGTTGCTCCGCTGCCAGCAGGCCTGGACAGTACCCCGGCGGAGTCACTTCAAGAAATCACAAACGTTGCTCCGCTGCCAGCGAGCCTGGTCAGTACCCCGGCGGAGTCGTTGCATTACCTCTCTGCGCAGGAAGCCTTTCTCGATCCTTTACCCTTATTTGTTTCATGTTCTTGTAGCACTTATTTTCATGTGCTCGTGGCACTTATTTTTCATGGGCGGATGAGGGATCCCGACTTATTTTACGAGCATGAGAGGTTGTTTATTTTTTTACAGAAACTGAAAGATATCCTGATTTGGGGTTTGCCCTTGTGCCAAACCTTCACATCCCATTCACCACAATAGGCGCAGTGCATCGAACAGCACATTTAAACGTCCAAGACTATGCTGGGCACAAGGCTTAGGCTTACGGGTATGGGCCATTTCAACTCATCAGGTCTCCCACAGACAACCGGCTCGTATCTCCCCAGATAATAAGTTTAGACTCATAGGCATCTTGTTGATAATGCGACTTCGATGACTGGTCCTAAGAGAAAGCTTCCTCTTGAGATAGCCACCGCCACTTCACGTCAAAACAATGGAGTTACTGCTTCAGCAATCGGGGCAAAACAAGACTGCAAGGTGATAGGGTTGTAATGAGGGCTCGTGCAGTGGCAGGCGACATGATAGAACTGATGTGAGGAAGAGAGAGTACGACGCAATGTAAAAGGCGAGGCTCAGGATGCGATGCAATGCCATGTGCGAGAACGATCAACCAGTTGTAGGTGGCATAGAGGCACAATACAAGCAATGATTATTTATGCAGCAACAAGCAACTGAAAAGGAAATGAAAGAAAATACTTGTAACATGATGTTGCCTAAGATATCAGTCGTAAACAAAAACAACAAGCACACTTTTAAACTATGAAGTAAAATTTTTGCAAGTAAACCTAATTAACTTGAAAAAAAAAAAAAAAATTATTGCAGGTCCTAGCTAGCCTACACCTAAACCCTAGTTTAACCAATGATGCGGTCGGGTTATGTAAAATCGGTTTTCCAGTGTAGCCACCGCATTAATTTGCATCCTGTAATGACAACAATGATCAAGATCAGAGCCAGTATCCAAAAAAGTGTAGTAACAACAAAACTTACCTGAGGAGTAGGTGCAACGGCAAGGCGATCATAGATACTTATCAAAGAACATGCCAGAAAATATTGTGCAAGCTGAATCCCACTCTCATCTTGATACATAGAAATATGTTCCTGAAACTCAACATTTATAAATGACCCATAATCATTCATGCACAATCCTAGGTCTGACCGGAGGGGTTTAAGATATTTCCTGTTTGCAGGCACATCCACCGAATAGGTTTGGTCGAGTTGACCAGAAATCTCATCATGGTGTTGAGGACCATCAGTTTTATGGAATGGAAACAATAAGCAAGTGCCAGGCGAATTATAGATGCATGCGCATCCAAGCGTAGAAACCCTAGTTTGGAAAACCCTAACTCAAGGTTGCTCTTGGGTTTGGTCAAGGGTATGAGGATCCGAATCCACTTTCAATGTAGGCTACAATTCCTCACTGCCTTGAACAAACTCTGGACTTTCGAGCGGAGGGCTTCCCAACTTTGATGGTTGGGCAAGATCAGCAAGCGACTGGATGTGACCATGGATTGTGGTGAGTTGCAAAATGTCAGTGGGATTTGTATCAATTTGGTCGAATGTTTGCGCACTGACAGATTGATAATCCAAAATGTCAGATTCTCCAGATTTGCCAGGATGGGGTGAATTCGACGTGTTTATGCTGGAAGGATCATGGTACTGGGGAATTGTCATTTCAGAAACGTTCGGCGGAAGCTGACGCGTTTCGATTTTCTGGTGGGTACTTGAATCTTCCCAAAGCGGGTCATCGAATTCAGATGTCTTCGTATGGTCAACAAAGAGATTTGAGTGACGGTCGTCAGCAGTATGATTGAATATGTTTTCAGATAAGGAGTGATCGCTGCAACCATCGGTTTGGTCAAGTTCGGTACCTGGAAAGTTAGGCTCCCTGGGGTTTACCAACTGGGATGGATCGATAACGGAGACATCTTGAAGTTGCCCAGATAGGAAATCACTCCCATGGTTGTCTAAAGATTCCGAGTGAGACAGATCATATTTAAAAGATTCATCGATTTTAGACTGTGATTGTGAAACACCACCTGCGGGCTTATGATTTTCGCCAATACCGGTATAAGAAAACTCTGAATGTCTAGAAAAAATTACTGGTATGGCGGGATCAAGAAACAAACTAGGGAACAATGAATGAAAAGATTGAATCACAGGGGCGTTAACCCTACAAGGATTTTCAACACGCACATTCAAAGGACACAAAGATCTGGCAGACCTTGTAAGGGAATCGACTTTATGCGGGGTAGGAGTCAATTCATAGTTCGTATGTGAACCAGATTCATAATCCAAATATGAACCATATTCATAATCCGAATCTGAACCAGATTCATAATCCGAATGTGAACCAGATTCATCATCCGAATCTGAACCAGATTCATAATCCAAATATGAACCAGATCCATAATCCGAACGTGAACCAGATTCATAATCCGAATGTGAACTAGATTCATCATCCAAATGTGAACCAGATTCATAATCCGAATGTGAACCAGATTTAGGACTAAGTCCAGGGAGACATCGAGTGGGCTCGGGGTAGGTTTCATGAGTTAGACGAGATAAAGAGCCACTGGGGTTTTCAGATTCGACATGGTACGTGAAAGACTCAAAGTCAGAACAACTGTTGACTTGCGGGTTGTCATAGGGAACACTAGGCTCAGGTTGGGTTGCTAACTGAAATGGTTCAAGGGAAACGAGAATCGCATACGCGAACTGTTCTCTTAACAACCTCCAATCGACATTCTTATCGGGGAACTCAAAACAATAATGAATGAATCTGATAGAGAACTCATCTAAAGATTCCTGAGGTTCCATTCTGATGTCATTTATCTTAAGTAAAACGTTATGAAAATCATACCTGTGAAAAGCTTGTTGTAATTCACTAGCGAGTTGTTCAAATGAATGGATGGAAGATTCCGGCAAAGTGCAGCACCATTGCTTAGCATGACCTTCGAGGGTGAGGAAGAAAAGTAAACAAAACAAACCCTGATCGTCAATTTCATAGCACTCACCAAAGTCACAAAAATCTGAACAGTGTTGGGTTATGGACACCCCATTTTCACCATCAAATTTTAACTGGGACAAGTGATAAATAAGTTCATCGGAGATGTAGTATCCAGGCTCATAAAACTCCGACAAACATCTCGGGAGAATGATTTGGGAACGAGCCATTACAGATATGAGATTAAATACAGGCTCTAATGGCTCAACTTGTCATCTGGCCCCCCCCTTTTCGTTAAACATCTGGTCGGAGGTTCATGCCCTCCTTCTAGCGCCAAATCTGTTGACGGGAAAATTTGTCCGGCCAACAATAGGGGATCTCCCCGGTAGAAAGTCCCGATTAGACCTTGAGCCGTTTGGAGTAGGGATCCCGTCTGGGGTGTGGGTCCGGCTACCGCTTAAGACGCCTTCCCTTCGGTCTCAAAAGAACCTGATTGGACCTGTGGACACACCCTTATTCACATGGTACATAATACATGATTGATGCATTAAACACGAATCAAACACTATGCGTAGCAAGATTATAAATAAAGCATGTACACCTCAGGAGATGTCATTAGCAACACATCTTTGGGGGTACTGCTTGTAAGGTAATATGACCACGAAAGAAATAGTTCTTTATGGCGAGATGTCCCTTTATTTTCTGAAAGATAAAACGAAATGCTAACAAAATAGTTCATTAACATTCATTAAAAGAGCAGATGATAAACTGAACATCATTGATACAACACAGATAGCCATGACGCATAAATGATGACATGAAAAGTGCAGCTTCATTAATCATAGGATGTTCTGAAACTGTACAAAGAATACACACAGTGTTCGCACAACAAAACACATCATAACCATAGGGTGTTTTAACAAGAATCTGTATTCATATGCATAAGAGTATAATATTTCAGTACAATGCCATGTAGCTCTTTTCTTTCCAAAAAGAAAAAACCGTTTGCAAGTTCCCGAAGGAAGTATTTATAGGGCAAAGCTTGCCCTCTGGGGTTCCTGAATTTTCAGCTTCCCGATGGTTGGGCTTCCTTGCGACCTAGTATTTTTTGTGACCTGCGACCTGAGTCGTTGTTGCGACCTGCGACCTAGTCGCTGGGTCGCTGGGTCGCGCCGTCGGGCATTTACCAAGGGGTGCGACTTCGCGACCTGGCGACCTCTGTGACTTGCGACCCGGGGAAATGTGCGACCTGCGACCTCAGAAAATATGCGACCTTGCGACCTCCTTGGATTTGCGACCTGCGACCTCGGCACATGTTGCGACCTGCGACCTTGGGCAGTCGTGCGACCTTGCGACCTCCTTGGATTTGCGACTTGCGACCTCATTGGATTTGCAGCCTGCGAACTCGGCAGATGTTGCGACCTGCGACCTCGGCAGATGTTGCGACCTGCGACCTTGCGCAGTCGTGCGACCTGCGACTTCAGCCAATTGCGACCTCGGAAAATTCGCGACCCGCGATCTCGGAAGATATGTGACCTGTTTTGGGAAGGTCGCCTTGTTTTCTGAGGAAAACTCTGGCTCTTTGTGTGACTGGAAGGTTTTTCCTGCAAAAAAATGACATATGTCACATATCTCCATGATTGAAATAATGCTAAAGGCATTTAAATTGATTTTCAAGAGCGAAAGAGAGAAAAAAAAACAATAAGTTTAGACCCCTGTCTGGTCAAGTATTATGTCGCAGTGTGGTCCTTATCAAGTTATCCTGGGATCCAAATGTTTTGCATTGAAAATCCATTGATGAGGTAAAAGACCATTTGCTTATGCCATCTCCAACTGAATATGATGGGTTTCTAGCTTCCGCTTATGTTTTGGTAGAAGGTTGGAACTATATCAAATATCGGTATCGCGCGAGAGAGGTATGCACAGATTTCGACAACCTTAAACAAATCACGTGCCTCCCATAACCAAAAGTTTTAGCGGAGGTCGCAGTGTTCATGAAGTGCGGCCTCGGACAATACTTTGGTGCAATCTAAAGTTTCCTGCATAGATGGGCAAACACATCCTTGCCGCATGCACAAACCATAAGTAACTTTTGAAACAATAACTCCATAACCTGGCTATGCGTTTACATCAACCGGCCTTGTAGTTAACATGCAAAAGTCAACAGATACCAGCAGTTGTTTAAGGTGCCAAAGGCTGGGAGTGCATGCTTCTATTCATGTGTTCCTCCCTGGTTACCACTTTGTAAGATCTCTGCATGGTTTTAAAATGGGTCGGAACTCTTGATAAAGCCGGTGCGTGTATACGTTCCCACCCCTGGTGTGCTCTCTACAGCACGATCATGGGGCCTTTCGTAACAGCGTTTTGGTCATTCGCCGTTATGTGGGTTCAATACCCACTGTAATACAAATGCGCGTCTGCCCCATTTTGAGAATGCGATTCCATTTTATATGGGCATGGGTGTTTTCACTTCGGGGTCGCATAGTTGGGGATTTGATTTGTCGGATTTCGGGAGATACATCTTGCGGAGAGTCGCGACCCCAAGGAAGTCGTTTCATGTCGCATAGTCGCACCTCTTGCCAAGAAGTCCGTATTGCGACCTTCCGGGCCGACCCTCAAGCTCAAGTAGTATAAATGGGACCACTCGCACCTCCTTAGACACTAATTTTTGTGACTCCTGCGACCTCGCAGAGGCCTACTACTTACCTGGCCGCATCTTTTGATCAAACACTTACCAGACCTGGCGACTTAGAACTCGCGAGGTGCTCTTTATTATCTTGAGTTACTGGCATGCCCATGTTGCGGGCCTTCTATTTCATGCGATTTCCTGTAATGATTTACGCTCGATTTGCATTTGTCCAACCCATAGATCATGCCTATGATAGGGCGAGCGGAAAAAAGGAATTATTACGATCCCAACGTTCATAGAGCTTTACAGGGATCATGCGTTTCCATCCACCTGAGCATTTAATAGAATGAAATCTCCTGGTATGGGATACTTCCCATTTGTGTGAAAACCGTGATTAGCAAGTGGCTTACGAAAGCTTTCTATCAATCCATATCGTGGCTTTTGCTCCGATTCTGACTCGATTCCATCCATGTTGTCTCCAAACCTCTGTGACTGCTACCTGAGCTAGGAGATTCACCTTTCACTGCTAGACAACCTCGACCTGCGAATGCTGCTAACTTCGACGGTCGACTCATACCCTTTGCTGACAGAAAATAATGCTGTAATGTGTCGATGTTCGAGCACCTTTGGTCGAAAGACAGAATGAGTGTGTTTTGTGTTGTTGATGATTTCAGGATATGACGAAATGACTTCATGGCACCTTCAGTAGCATCCTTGATCGTAAGCATTCTTTACTCCATGAGGGCAGCTCGATGTGGCCGGTGGTGGCAGCACTGAATGTTAGGCTTGAATTGATTCTGCAGAAAGACTTATGATCTATAAGGGCCTACCAGTGATTTTCTGGTGAGCACGAATATGAAATGCTGGTACCTCTTCATAGAAAAAATGGCGCAGGTTATTCGTAGCGGAAAGGAGAAGATATATTTCGGACGGGAAACCATATTCGAAGAACGGTTATTTCCCGAATTATCGCTCTCGGGGTTGCTGCGTCATATAATAGGGACGAACTTTATTTTATTTTATTTTTTCTCTCAAACATAGCTCTTCGAGGGTCAGATCGAGTTCCTCTTCATTATTCAAGTCCTTTCGTATCTGCTTGAAACTCGCGATACTTTTGTGATGGTTATCACGCAGATTTTGAGATAGGCCGATTGAAACTCATCCTTGCAGTGTATTGTAGCGCTGTAGAAGTGGGCCTGTTAACAAAACGGATGTATTATTGAATGTATATTGATAGCAGTTATACCGGCCTCTGTGAGACCAGTCGGGTCAGGATTTGTTGATTACGATGGGTTTGATATAATTTTAAAACAGTTCCGAACCGGTGGCAAACTGACCCATCGCCTCCCACAAAGTCGTAAGGTTGCACCCTTAACAACATATCTCTGTTCTCCTTTTGGCTGTCCTCGTGCCATGGTTATTATACGCTGCCACTAAAGCTCTGATTAATGTTTAATCATAAAATGTGATCGTTGTGTATACATATGGCTCGAAACACTTACCGTAATCTGAAAACCGGAAGCGTGCGACCCTTTCACGTCGATTGTCATGAATGCTATGAGATAGACACGTTGCAAATTTCGTCCATGCATTTTGGACTAATCAACGTAAACACTACTTTTTCCATAAAATATATATATGCCACAAACCCTTTAGCGTAGGTCGAAACTCTAATTTTGACCATAAAATATATATATGCCACAAACCCTTTAGCGTAGGTCGAAACTCTACTTTTGACCATAAAATATATGTATGCCACAAACCCTTTAGCGTAGGTCGAAACGTGCCATAGAAGTTTTCATATGGTTGTGGTCATTGCTTTACTCGTAAAGTTGGGCCGCTACTTTATATGGTTTGGGAACTTCGTTGTTTTGCGCTTTGCATTAATATATACAACATCACCTTGCGCCCTTGCTTTGCATTAATATATACAACATCACCTTGCGCCCTTTAAATGTGCGCCTTTTGCAATGGTTTCACATAGTTGCTCCACGGTCTCCTATGATTTCGACATCATATGGTTTTTTTATTTGCCTTGTTTTAATTATATAAAATCAAAACCATAACCTTGGTTCATCAAGTGTGTGTCCACTGTGTAGCCTAGCTTCAACAAAGATTGCTTCTCAAAGAATGCTTTCACTTATTTGGAACCGTGTCGTTGACTTTCCAAAGAAACATGTATGCTTTCGCACTGCTACCCGGCACGAGAACGCCTCGAATGAGGTTGTCAGTGTCTAGAGAAAACTTCTGCGTAGGCTTTGTTCACCAGGCCATCGAAGTGGCGAAATATGTTTCTTTGCGTGCGCCCATCGACCTTTAGATGGTATGGTGTAGGATATGGACATTTCCAGACGGAGCGCTTTAAAGCAACTGGTGCACACTAGTGACGTAAAATTTTGCATCAGTGACATGGAAGGTTGTTTCTGATCAACATATATTATCCTCCTTATAACAGTACTGGTCGTCTGCTCCTCCTCTACCCCTGTTCTGCAACTTTGGCCTTGTCATTGATCCCAATTTATTTCCCTTGATGTGGAGTTTGTCACCCATGGGGTCGACCTGTGTGGAAAATTACGACATCATAATTATTCTTTGATAATGATGACCCCAGACAAAACATATAAGATTAACAAGCTTAAGAGAAGGAAATCAAACAACATGCTTAATGGCTCACGACGAGAAGGCCTTTAATCGTTAAAACAACAAGGTTTCCATTCAAACGTATGCATGGCAATCTCATTACACATGGCGCGACTGCGTTACGAATGTTCGAACGTATGCTAGATGATCTTTCCCACGTATGGCATGATTGCAACAATGACATCTGATCATGGTGGCGAGACAACTCATGAGTGGTTAGGGATAGGCCACTAGGATGTCACTGACTGCAGGTTCGGTGGAAGACCTTAACGACTAAGCAAGCCCAAGGGGGACCCGAAATTTTAAATATACCCAAAATTTTGGGTGGTGTTGTAGCAGCTACAACACATTCTTAGATTCTGTCGATGTTGTGAATTCATTTTAACAACCCTTTTGGTTTGTTTAGGCCTTTTTATCACTGTATTACCAATTTGAGCATCATAATATATCAAGGACATGCCCATTGGGAGCCTTGGACCTGGCAGATGTAGCCCAGGAGGGGTGAATTGCCTCATCATGTTGCTGTGTGTTTATGGTGAAGTTATTCTGTTGTGTTATTCATATTAAAGTTGTTAAACAATAAATTAAAATAACATTCCCTCACACCAAAATTCATAAACAGTTATCAAAAACACTTTGTTTCACATGCAAGACTATTCAAACACTTTGCACACTTAATTTAATGGAAATGAATACTTTGAACAGCAAAACAAATACTTTCATTTTAAGATCAAGGAATAAAGGGATCAACCTTTGAAACAATTTTAGGTTGGAATGAACTAGAAGTTGAAGATGAAGCTTCTAACCTTCTCCTCAAAGAGGAAATTATCACTAGTCTCTCTAGATCCAACAATGGAGAATAGAGATGAGGGTCTGAGTGAGATATTGTATGATTTGGTGAAGCTAGATTTATTAAGTGGAGTCTCCAGGTGAGATATTTTAACCTACTGACCTTTTAGTCACCATTAAAAGTAGATTTTAATCATTGTCCCAGGGAAAAATAATTCAAATTTTTTGTTCCCCGACAACGACGCCAATCTGATGTTGTACCTTTGTAGATAATTCTAGGTTAAGGAATTATGCCAGAGCATCTAAAATATCTTGTTTTTTTTTTAAATGTTTGGATTACAATGTTTTAAGCCAATTAAAACAGGCGTTGAATCTTAATTAATCATGATATAATAAAAGGGATGGTTCTTTACCTCTTGACATAAATTTGGCTTAAAATAGATGTGTATGGCAAAAATCAAAGAATATACGGTTTAGGAATTTTGCTTCTGTGATTCATAAATTATGATTGAGATCTTTCGGTGAAAATCACATCAAAATAGATTTGGTCGACGCATTTCGAACCAGCCAATGTAGTTCATCATCAGGACAAGATGTGATTTTCCTGATGATGAACCACACTGGCTGGTTTGAAACGCGTCGACCAAATCTATTTTGATGTGATTTTCACTAGAGTATTTAATTAACCATATGGAAAATATGCATGTAACCTATGTTTACAACCCAAAAAAAATATATTTAAATTGATGAAGAAGTGACAATTTAAAGGTGTAGAAGAGTTATCTCAGACAAACATTCCAATAAACAAATATCTTTAACATATAATAACGTGACATGGGATTTAATATAGGTTGACACTCAACATTATCTTACCCAAAGTTCTTCATTCAAAATTAAATATATGCAAAAATTTACAATATGAAATCAAATAACAATGGAGAACTCACAAGAACACAAGTTGCTTTGAGGCAAATCCAAAATCCTTTCATTAATATCAATTTTTTTTTAGATGAATACAATTATTCTTGATAGCTAATCCCAAGGGTTGAATCATTTGTACTTTTATTTAGGAAGTATTTTTACAACTTTTCTCAAAATATTTTGGTTTAAATATCAAGATTTATTTGCAAATTATCTGAAAATTGTTTACAAAATAACTCAAGAATGTTGAAAGTCAACAAGAAATTGCAGCACACACACTAGTGTGGGTCCACAAATCCTAGTGACACATTAGTGTGAAAGCCAATTTATTTAATAAATTGGAAATGTGTCTAATTTAATCTTCCCTTAATTAAATTGGACAATAAATTGTAATCTTATTTCATGATCACTTGTAATAGTTAACTGAGAGTGATAAACTCATTTAGCTCATGAATTTTGAGTTGAGGGTGGTTGGTGAGGCATGCAGAGTGATTCTATTAGTTATGGAGTTCGAGTTGCAGTTAGTGCATTAATTTAATGCATGAGAAATCAATTAAGTGAGTTAAAGTTAGTTGAACTAGTTGTAACTATTTGTTGCACTAGTGAGAGATCAAGTGAATTAAATCAGATTTAATTCACATGCAATGAATTGTCATGCAACTGATGATTTACTATTAATATGTGCATGCATGTTAGTTCCAGTGGAGACCTAGTTGAGACAAAGGTTCAAGGGATGTTAACTATCAGTTGTATCATTAGTAGACTGCCAACATGTAGTAAGACAACCATATGATTTCCCATGAGAATTGCACAATTTTGTAAGGCTGAAATTCCTAAAGAATAGGGATTTCATTCCACATGAATTGCGCAAGGAAGGCTGACTGAGCAGAGGCTAGAAATTGGCTAAGTTTTGGTCGATTTTGTCTGGATCAGTGTGAGATAGTTGTGAGAGTGCATGAGACTCTTGTGAGAAGAGTGCATTGTAATTGTTTCAAGATTACTTAGTGAATATACAATAGAAGACAGAGGGGTTTTGAGCAGTAAGATTTCCCTAGGAAAACATCTATGCTGTGGTTTGATTTTCTTCTTTCTTTACTTGTTGTGATTGGTGATCATGTTAATTTTCTGCAATTTATTTGTAGAAGGATTCAATATCTTGGATTAGCATATCGAATGATCGGATTGAATCCATTGGTATACACATTTTTTGTATAATTTATACATGGTATCAGAGCACAAAAAATCACTATAGTAGAGAATAAATTGAGTTTGTGACTGAATAACATTTGAATTTCCAAAAGTATTCTTTCGTGCGACAGGCAGATCAAGCTCAAGATGGCTTTCAATGGCTTGAGATTGGAGTATGCACTCGAGGGAAGTTCCAATTATATTGTGTGGAAAGGCAGAATGGAGGTAGTTCTAGAGGAAAATGGGTTGAAAGAAATAATTGATAATGACATTCCAAAACTTGTTGCAGTAGATGCCGCTCTTCTTGATGCTTGGAAAAATAAAGTTACAAAGGCTAGGATCATCTTAATGGAGGGAGTACAAGACCACATTGTCGCAAGTCTCCATGTAAAAGTGACTCCGTATGCAATGTGGAAGGCTTTTACAGATACGTTTCAGAGTAGAAGTGATCATAGAAAATTGGCATTGAAGGACAAGCTCAGGAAAATCAAAATGGAGAAAGGCGACACTATTCAAAAATATTTAACCAAGTTTTTCCAATGTCGAGATGAGCTTGGGAGCGCCAAAATTACTGTCGTGGATGATGACTTGGTGAACCTAGCTCTTCTAGGCCTTCCCAAGTGTTGGCATAGTTATAAGGACTCTGTCAATGGGAGGGAGAAGCTGCCAGATTTGGAGCAAATTTGGTTGGATTTGGTGCAAGAATAATTCAGGCGAAATACCAGGGATGGATATTCATCTAAGACAGATGATGAAGAAAATTGCGCTTTAGCTAGTAAGGCGAAGAAGGGGAAAAGAAAGAAATCCTATTCCAAATATGAGACTCTAAAATAAGGCAAGAAGCACGACATGTCTAGAGTGAAGTGTTTTCACTATCACAAGCATGGACATTATGCCACTAATTGTCCGCAAAAGAAGAAGAACAAGAAGGCTTTAGGATTTGCATCTAGTGAGGCTTTGGCCTCGCAATTTGAGTTGGCCTTGTTTCTCATCCCATGCATGGTGTCAAGTGTGATGGGATCAGTGTGGTACTTGGATAGTGGTACATCTTTCCACATGACGAAAGACAAAGAAATTTTTAGTAGCTTGGAGGAGAAGGACCTCTAGATGCATATTGAAACGAGTGATGATGAGATGTATATCGCTACTAGGATTGGTACAACTACCTTCCAGAGATAGTTAGCCAAAACCTTCTTATTAAAATATGTAATGCATGTACCAAGCTTGAAAAATAATTTAGTTTTAGTCGCAATGTTGGAGGATATAGGTTATGATGTGGTTTTTAGTGAAGGGAAAGCCTTCCTTCGACATAAAGCCACAGGATAAGCCAAGAAGATTGGGATTCCTGTGAAGAATCTATACAAAATTGATGTAGATAGCTGTGTAGCATTAATGGGTAAGGCAGACAAAATGGTGAGCCGGGATGAGGGTGAGTTATGGCACAAGAGATTGTGCCATCTACACCACGGTGCCTTGAAGGTCATGCAACATATTTCTATGGGTATTCCCAAGGGTATTTTTACGCAGATAGACACATGTAGGGGATGTACCATGGGGAAGTATGCAAAGGCCACTTTTCACGAGAAGAAGAACTGAGCAGCATAAATCCTTGAGATATTTCACTCAGACGTGTGCAAACCATTATTTACAACTTTGACAACAAAGCATAGGTATTATGTGATATTTGTTGATGATTTTTCTTGAAAGTGTTGGATCTACTTCGTGCAGAAGAAAGATCAGACGTTCTCAAAATTCTGTGAGTTCAAAGAACTGGTGGAGAAAGATACGGGGAAGCATGGGAAGGCTCTTAGGAGCGACAATGGTGGTGATTACATCTCAAATTAATTCAAAAACTTCTGTAGAAAAGAAGGAATCCATAGAGAGTTGATTGCGCCTCATAACCCACAATAGAATGGGGTCACAGAAAGAAAGAACTGAACAATTGTGGGTGCGGCACGAGCGATGTTGCATGATCAGGGCCTACGGTTGCACCTGTGGGCAGAGGCATGCAACACAGTGATATTTGTGAAAAACCATAGTCCTCATTGGATACCTGACACGAGTACACCAGAGGAGGAGTTTTCTAGTAAGAAACCTAATGTTTCATATTTTAAAATTTTTTGCTCATCTGTCTATTTCCATGTGACCAAAGATTCGAGGAAGAATCTTGAATGAAAAACTGAGATTGGGATATTTTGGGGTACACTGATACTCCCCACAACTATTAGGTGTATTTTCCAAACAACAGGATGACTGTTGTGAGATGGGATATAAAATTTTATGAGGAGAAATCCATGTGATTTTCGCTTGAGAGGGAGCTTTATTTGCATGCAAATGAGTAACTCTTGGTTCCAAAGGATGAACCTCAAGATGTGTAGCAGCCACATGTGGAGGATTATGGAGTGGAAAAAAACACTCATGTAGAGCCATCCACCAGAAATAGTAGAAGGCGCACCATGGAAGCTGATAGATTGAGACTTGATATGGATGAACATGTAGGAGCACCTACTTCACTGCATAGATAGAGACAGTCTCCAGACAGGTTTAATGGATACATGATGCTTATGAGCAAGTGTATTGTAACAGATCCATCCTCCTTTGAGGAAGCAGTGCAACAAAGGAAGCAGTGCAACAACCAATTTGGGTTGATGCCATGGTTGAGGAGCATGAATCCATCGTCAAGAACAATGTATGGGAAGTTTTCCCAAGACCAATCAGAAAATTAGTGGTTGGATCTATAAGGTGAAGAAGGCAGCTGATGGGAGTGTGAATAAGTACAAGGTTAGATTTGTAGCCTGGGGATTCTCACAAGTTGAGGTGATTGGATATGAGGATACTTTTGCACCGGTTGCTAGGTAATCATCGATTAGATCTATCCTTTCTCTCTCAGCGCAAATGGGGTGCCAAATAAATTAGATGGATGTGAAGACTGCATTTCTCAATGGAGTTATTGAGGAAGAAGTGTACATAGAGCAGCCATACAGTTTTGAGATCTTTGAAAGTGAGTCGCATGTGTGGAGACTCAAGAGAGCACTGTATGGGCTGAAACAATCACCTTGTGCTTGGTATGCCAGGATTGACAACTATTTCACTGGGTTGGGCTTCAAAAGAGTGAAGCGGATGTGAACCTGTACTAGATTGTGATTGATGGTAAGCTCTTGATTATCATACTTTATGTTGATGATCTAATTTTGATAGGTGATTATCAACTCATAATTTCTTACAAAGAGGATATTTCAAGAGAGTTTGAGATGAAGGACATGGGGCTCCTTCACTATTTCCTTGGTTTGGAAATATGGCAACGAGATGGTGATATATTGGTTTCTCAAGGAAAGTATGCCAAAGAGATTATGAATAAGTTTCACATGGAGAGATGTAAACCCCATGAAGACTCCTTTTGTGGGAAACTGGAGGAAGGAGGATGCTACTTTAGGTGAGGTAGTGGACACTACTATTTACATGCAGCTAGTGGGTTCACTGATGTACTTGGTGAACCCCAGACCATACATTTTCTACGCAGTTAACCAACTAAGTCAAGCTATGGTTAATCCTACCAAGATCTTTTGGAAGGTGGGGAAGCATGTTTTGATATATCTCAGGGGCACTATAGAGTATGAATTATGGTACAAACAGATAGAGGGAGTAAAGCTTCAAGGCTTCACTAATGCATATTGGGCAAGCAGTCCATCAGACATAAAGAGCACATCAGGAGGGATGTTCAGCATAGGATTGACAACAGTTTCTTGGTACAACAGGAAGTGGATATCTGTGGCACTCAGTTCATCCAAAGCAGAGTACATGGAAACAAGTCAAGCTACATGTGAGGCCATTTGGATGAGGAAGATTCTGGTTGGTTTGTTTGGTCATCACATGGATCTGACGGTGATACATTGTGATAACCAAAGTTGCATTAAAATCTCGGTTAATCTGGTATTTCATGATAGGTCAACACATAGACATCCGGTACCACCATCTCAGAGATTGTGTTTACAAGTGCATTATGTTACTTCGGTACATTGCCACGAAAGATCAGGATGCAGATATTATGATGAAGGCGCTCACCAGGAGAAGATTCGAATACCACAGAGGTAGGATAGAGGTCGCTGATAATCCATTTCTTGTTGTGAGTGAGTGTTTAAAGTCAACAAGAAATTGTAGCACACAAAATAGTGTGGGACCACAGGTCCTAGCAATACATTAGTGTGAAAGCCAGCTCCATGCCGAAAGTTTATAGGCTTTCCCCATCCCTTTCTTTTGATTTCTTATATATCTCCTTAGAATATCAACTTTTCATCTATGAATCCTTATCTAGTTCCTTCGTGATGAGTTGCTAAATCCCTTGATCTGAATGATCAATTGGAAATGTGTCTAATTTAATTTTCCCTTAATTATATTGGACAATAAATTGTAATATTATCTCATGATCACTTGTAATAGTTAACTGAGTGTGATAAACTTAGTTAGCCCATGAATTTTGAGTTAAGAGTGGTTGGTGAGGCATGCATGTTGATTCTATTAGTTATGGAGTTCGAGTTGAAGTTAGTGCATTAGTTTAATGCATGAGAAATTAATTAACTCAGTTAAGTGAGTTAAAGTCAGTTGAACTAGTTGTAACTATTTGTTGCACTAGTGAGAGATTTAATTCACATGCAATGATCTGTCATGCAACTGATGATTTAATATTAATAGCTGCATGCATTTTAGTTCCAGTGGGACCCAGTTGAGACAAAGTTTAAAGGGATGTTAACTATCAGTTGTATCATTAGTAGGTTGCCCGCACGTATTAAGACAACCATAAGATTGCCCATAAGAATTGCACAGTTTTTGAAGGCTGAAATTCCTAAATAATAGGGATTTCATTCCACATGAATTGTGCAAGCAAGGCATGCTGAGCAGAGGTTGGAAATTGGCTAAGTGTTGGTCGATTTTGTTTGGATCAATGTGAGACAATTGTGAGAGTGCATGAGACTCTTGTGAGAAGAGTGCATTGTAATTGTTTCATGATTCCTTGGCGAATATACAATATAATATAGAGGGGTTTCGAGCAGTGAGATTTCCCCAGGAAAATATCTATGTTGTGGTTTGATTTGCTTCTTTCTTTACTTGTTGCGATTGGCGAACGTGTTTATTTTCCGCAATTGATTTGTAGAAGGATTCAATAAATTTCTTTAGCATATCGCATGATTGGATTGAATCCATTGGTATATACATTGTTTGTATAATTTCTACAAAGAATATAGGAAAATTAAACTGCTCAAGTTTTCTCGCACTGATTTCGAGGATTTTGGTGATGACTCAAACTGAAAAGGCTACTGCTTTGTTGTTGAAGATCAATATCTGTTTAATCAAGAAGCTGACATAATTTATCCCACATTTCTTCATTTGGAATGGAATATTTAATTAACTTTCTATATATTTCATCCACTTCGGTATATTTCTGGAAAGTCAGCGTGACTATAAACATATGTTTTATTTCATGCTTGATCAATAAGTCAAAAATTAAGCCTTCCATGAAAGCCTTCCCTGTAATAGTTCCTTTTATGGTGGAAATTTTGGACTTATTTGTTGCTATAGAATATAAATTTTGTTGATAGTTTTCCAGCTGAACTATTTTGTCTCCCATCCCCTTTAAACCTAGAAGTCCTTTTTGATGTAGTATATTAAATTTTCAGTGGAATTTTTGAATGGTTGCCTCCAGATTGTGACATATATTCTCTAACTATAGCATTAAATTTATTTTAGTAATAACTCTTCTTACTTCAAGAATGGTCTCAGTTCTATCTTCACTCTCATTTTCTTCTAGTTCTTCTCTTGTCTTCAAATTTAAAATTATGATCAAGGCAATAACTTCTCCTGGTTTTTGACCCAAATCTTCCTTTATATCTTCTATGAAATTCTTTGATTTATGCACTAACTCTTCTTGCTCGAAAATAATTTAAATTGAAGGCCAAATTTCAGTCATGGGTTCATTAATCTCTATCCAGATGTTATCTTTTGCTTGTGCAATTGTCTGAGCCATAGTAGATTCATTGTCCAGATATTCAATCCTTTGATTTAATCTGTGACTTTTATGAAGCTCTAACAATTAAACATTATCAATTTTCAATTTTTGTTCTCGGAGATTATTAAGCCGAGCTTTCTGATTTTCAATCTCCTTTCCTCTGATAGATAAATATTTCATAGCTCTGATGAATTTAGTTTTTGTATATGTATATTGCGTCTCCACTAGTGTTGTAGTAGCTACTGAAGTAGAAGCCATTGGTATTGATGTACATGTGATTGGAACCACTGTTAGAGGAATGACCGTTGATTGAGTTGATTGTTGCTCTTTCTCTTTTAGTTGTTTCTCTATTCCGGTCTACATTTTCTGAATCTGTGCATTTTGTTCAATGATGATTTTGAAAATACATTCTTTCTCCTTTTCCAGTTCACTAAATTACTTTATTTGTGGATCTTCAGTAGATGGAAGTTTGAGTTGCATCCTTAAGGCTGCAATATCAACATCATTTATTTTAATTATCTCCTCAACAACTTTAACATTACTAGGATCATATCCTAGTTTAATCACCAAATCCTATAAAGACTTTATTTTGGTGTCTTTAGCCAAAGAAAATATTTTTTCTAATTTTAATTGGGACTGGATATTATTAAATGTGTAGAAATTTTAATACAAATTATGTATTTCCTAGATTAACCTGATCTAACAATTTATATGCCATTGTTAAATACATAATCACTTCTACAAAAATTCTTGCTAAAATTTAAAACACGATCGCTAATTGCAAACACATGAAGAAAGATCAATCACACATAACATAGATGTTTTTATCGGGAAAGCATAAAGATAATTACCCCACTATCATATATTATGTATATATAATGGATCATGAAACAATATCATACGAAACTCTAATAAAATAGCTATCAGTACAATACATAATCGTCTCACATTTTCATACAAAAATTGGCAAATACATGTGCCAATTTACTGCCTCCTGATAGCTCGCCTTCACTGCGCAATCCCTGCTGATAAAAATCCCTGAAAGAATGAGATCCTGCTTGCCTTGACTGCGCAATCCTCATGGGCACATCCAATGTGTGTGTGGTTGCATGAGTGCACCCACTAATGTCATAACTGATAGTCAAACTGTCCCTTTCAACTGCATCTCCACTCGATCTGACATACATGTAGTTAACAGTAGTATTTCTTCAGTTGCATGTCAGACCACTGATTTTGAATTAATTAAATAATTAATTCACTGATTTCTCACTAGTGTATGTTTAGTTACAACTAGCACAACTGAATTTAACTCACTTAACTGAGTTAAAATATTTTACAACTCACATAACTACACATCCAACTCTGTTACAACTAAGTCCACTTGCATGTCCCATCAACCAACCACTCAACTCGAAATCCACTTAGCTAACTGATTTGACACTTTATTTAACTATTTCCACGTGCTCATTGAGAATAGATTAATATTTATTGTCTAATTATTATTAAGAGATAATAATAATCGACATGCATTCTATATTTAGACATGCGATATATAAATAGAATTTGCACATGCATCTAAAAATATAATATCATCTATACATATAATTTTATCACCAGTCTAAAAATAGACTCCCGCTCTAAATAGAATTTGCTAACCATTCTAAAAATAGACTTACACCTAAAAATAGCCTGAGGTTCAATCCTAGTGTAGGTGCTTGATTTTCACTAGGATCATCATGTTGTTGAATCTCAACACTCCCACTCAACAAGAAAGGGATTATCCTTCACCCCGATCTTGTCTCTATGGTATTCGAATTTGCTCCTAGTGAGTGCCTTCGTCAAGATATCTGCATCCTGATATTCCGCTGCACACAATCTATGATATGATGATACTGAATATCTATATGCTTAGATCTATCATGAAACACAACATTAATCGAGAGATTAGTGCAACTCTTATTATCACCATGAATCACTGTAGGATCTAAATGAGAACCAAACAAACCAACCGAGATATTTCTCATCCAGATAGCCTCACATGCAGCTTGAATTGCTGCCATGTATTCTGCTTCTGATGAACTAAGTGCAACGGATCTTTGTTTCTTGCTGTACCAAGAAATAGTTGTAGATCCGATACTGAAGATACCCCTGATGTGCTCTTTCTATCCATTGGGCTGCCCGCCCAATATACATCCATGAAGCCATGCAACTTCACCTCATCCATCTGTCTGTACCATAAGCCATACTCAGATGTGCAACTCAGGTATCTCAGGACACGCTTTCCCACCTTCCAAAATAGCTTGGTAGGCTTAACCATCGCTCGACTAAGCTAGTTCGCCACATAGCATATGTACGGTCTTGTATTCAATAAATAAAGTAGCAAACCCACCAAAAATCGATAGACAGTAGCATCCACTACCTCTCCAGATGTAGCATTTTCTTTCCTCCAGTTTCCTAGAAGAGGAGTATCCATGGGTTTGCAGCCCTCCATGTGAAACTTACCCAATGTCTCCCTTGCCTACTTTCCTTGAGACACAAAAATTTCACCATCTCGCTACCATATTTCCAATCCAAGGAAATAATGAAGGAGGCCCATATCCTTCATCTTGAACTCCTTTGCAAGGTCCTCCTTGCATGAGTGTATCAACTGCTCATTGCCGATCAATATTAAATCATAAACATAAAGAATAATGATTAAATTCTTACCCTCCACCAAAATTTGGTATAGGTTTGCATCTGCCTCACTATTGGTGAAGCCAAGTCTAGTGAAATAGTTGTCGATCTGAGTGTACCAAGCACGGGGTGCTTGCTTCAGCCCATACAATGCTCTTTTGAGTCTGCACACATGCGACTCACTACTGAAGATCTCAAATCCTTTAGGCTGCTTAATGTACACTTCTTCCTCAATGATCCCATTGAGAAACACAGTCTTCACACCCATCTGATGAATGTGCAAACCCATCTGCGCTGAGAGAGAAAGGATGGTCCTTATGCGACAGGTGCAAAGTTTTCTTCATAATCAATCCCCTAGATCTGTGAGAAGCCTTGGGCCACAAATCTGGCCTTGTATTTCTCAACACTCCCATCAGCAGCTTGCTTTACCTTGTAGATCCATCTTGAACCTACACTGATTTATCAATTGACCCTGGAAAAATTTCCCAAGCACTGTTTCTAACAATGGAGTCATACTCCTCCACCATTGGATCTACCCATGTGGGCTCCTGCACTGTTTCCTGAAAGGAAGATGGCTTAGTCACAATACATTTACTCATGAGAGCCCTGTATCTAGTAAATTGGTCAGGAGACTGTCTTTGTCTCTGCTATGAAGTAGGGGCTCCTACATTATTCGCGACATCAAACCTAAACCTATCAGGTTATGTGGTACACCTTCTGCGAGTTCTGATGTTTGGCTTTGTTGGACACCTAATCCTCAATGGGTAGGTGTGGAAGGCAAATGGACAAATGGAGTCCAAGAGACCACTTGGAATGGGAATCCAAGGGTCATCCCATTGTAGTATAAATAGACATCTATGGTTAATAGAAAGGTAATCAATGCTTATCTTTCCCTTTGTGTGTGTTTCACCATGCTTGTGTTTAACATGGTATCAGAGCGAGTGATTTCCTGCCCTGCTCAAGTTTGAGCCACTTGCTTTTGTGGCCTGTGTAAACCTGCAAGACCTAGGTTTTCTTTTTAAGCATTGCATCTCTGCCTCTATTCAGTATTTCTGTAAACTGCCAGATCTGCACTAGTTTTTAGTGCTCCCCACCTGAGCTTGCCCCATTGACAACGATTTCAATGGTTCCATATTTTGTACTCCTTGTAGGGATTCTAACACTCCCTTTACTATCTGTCAGAACCCACTCTACTGCTTGAGGTTGTTAACCATAGTACACTGATCAATAATGCCCGTCTCCTCAGCTTCTCCTAGGTAGTGTAGTAATACACATAATAGAAAGGAACAACGTTGAGGACGATAGGAAACAAAGTGCAAAGGCTTCTGCCAGAGCTTCAAGATCCGAGAGCTTGGCCGCCGGAGGCTCAAAAGAAGGTAATGTCATTAATTTTTGAAGAAATTTATGGGTCAAATCCCTTGAAGCGACTGTAATTTTGCTGAAATGCGAAAATTGCCATCATTTCGAGCCTTTTAATGGTGTAAGCTGGTGATTTGGAGGGATAAAACTAGTGATTCTGAGCTATTTTTGGAAAATACTTGTTCCAAAAGTTGTCGCAGAGCCGAATGAATCTATGAATGGTTCAAATAGTGTCTAATACCTTTTATTTTGTGAGTTTGCGAAAAATAGTTGTTTCTTTTGGATAACAGCTAGGGTTTAATCTTGATTTTTTAGTTGTGTAATACTGAAGACTGATCCCAGAACACTTGGCAGAGGAAAATGTGGCTTTGAATGGTCTAATCAGGTTCTTGTGTCTGCTGGTTTGGTTAACCTTCCGCAAGCTTCGTTTTCTCATGCGCGTAGAGCTCTGCTCTCTCATACGCTCAGAGCTCTGCTCCACTCAGAGCTCCATCATCTACTCTCACTCCATCCACTATCGTCCCTTCCCCTCAGCCCTTTGGCCAGCCCTCCTTCCCACAGCCCCTGCTCGCTGCCACGCTAATCGGTCCTCCATCAAATTCTTCCCCTCTACTCCCTTCGAATCCTTGTCCACCTCTGCTCCATTCCTTCGACTCCCCGTCCACGCAACACTGACTCCTTGTCCACCTCTGCTTCGTCCCTCCATCTTCCCTCCTCCTACGTCGACTCTCCCATAGTACCTCCCCGCCTTTCTACCTCCTCAGCACAACTCCTTGCGTTCCCTTCCACCTCCACACCGCAGCGGAAGCATCGTGGACCGTAAGAAGCTGAAGTGTAATAACATCAGTGCTTGTTGTTTTCCTTGCGTGTTGAATCAGTTAACAAGTGTAATTCCTTGTTGGCTTGCTCACTAATTGCTAATAAATACCACTTTAGACACATACATATGATTGGATCTCTGAGTTCCATGCTGGTGTGAGACCGTTTTGTAAGCTCTACGAGGATATTTTTTGGACAAGAAAACCGTTTCGTAAAAGAAAGGGATATTGTGACCATGGTTTGGGTTTCTACATGAAGGAGGATGCATTTGGTGTGTAGCGAGTGGCTAGGAGCATCGACAGCCATAAGAGTAAGCTGAAGCAAAAAAAGAGTCTTTAGTAATACCTATAATAAGAATGATATTTTATTTCTGACCTATATTAAGAAAAAGGGGAGCTAAATCAAATTCCTTTATTATTATTAAGAAGCCCATAAATTGTTTCAATATTGAGATTAAGAATTCTCAAGTTATTATCTTTGTGGTCAAGAGTTCAAAGTTTTCTAGAGTTTGATTCATCTTGGGTTGCCGAAAATGAGTATGATTAGGTCATGTTGCTTCTAAGTGAAGGCTAGGTCGTTCTGCTGCTAGGTGAAGTAAGATAAGATCATTTTAAAGTCAAACATTGAACTTTGTGGTGTAGAAGCTGGTGGGAAAAAGGTGAGTTGGCCTCCTTTGATTGCAAACAATGCTAACAAGTTTTGTGGTGTAATAAAAAGTATCAATGATACATTATACTGTACAATGAAGGCATAAAGTATAATGAGAGTTTATAAATAGTGTTGAAAGGTGCATTTTTGTGGAATTCGACACCTTTATTTTTTGAGCTTGATTTGCCGACAAAATGGTTCAAATTAAAAATGTATTAGAGTCACTGAATAATTTAATACAGTAAATTGTTTATGATAGAGTAAATATCAACAAAACCACTCTTGTCGACATTCAGACATGCCTACAAAATGCACAGGAAACGATAGAGTTTTTGGAGCTTGAATCTCAGCTTCAACAAACAGAATTACTGCAATGGAGTCATCATTCTGAAATTGTTTCAGTTTAGAACGTTGAAACAGACTCCCAACAACAACAAGAATATAAATTTGAGGTTGGTCCACATTCATTACCCATTTCAGGAACAGATGTGCAGAAAGATGTAGAAATGCAACATTCACCTCCCAAACCCATCATCAGACCTTGGGAAGAGCTTGTCCACAAAAAGCACAAAACTGGTATTGGATATGACAAGGAGTTTTCCTTTCATATTCCGGACTACTCCAAGCCCATAAAATTTCAGAGTGTCGGATTTATTTATGATAGTTCACCTGCAACTGTTCTAGATCATGCTCCGCTTCCATAGTAGCAACAACATATTGTAAAATGCCAACACTATGATCGCTTTGGCCATATGAAAGATCATTGTTTCGATCTTCACCCATGCAAGAATTATGGTCGGCACACCCATTCTTCACACATATGCTTCAGAAACAAGCCTCCTGTAAGAACAAAGATTCATCTTGGATGGATCGCTTCTTGGAAATGGGCATAAAATATGTTTAAGTCACATGTCAGAACTTGTTCTAGAATATTGAACAAACTTGCAGTTGGGTTTTCACCATCATCTCACCTTGTACTTGACAGGGGGGAAAATGGTGGTCATCTATAAGCTTCGAAGCCACATCAAGAGAGCTTGAGCCACAACCTGTAATTCCATATTTAGAGTTGTAGCCAGAGAAACAGATGCCCATGAGCATTCATTTGGTTGGTGGACATCATTAAACCATCCATGCGAGGTTGACATTCTTCCTCTCCAAAGAATTCAGGACACTTCCTCTAGAAGAAGACTTTAGCTTCTTGCCAGCTTTGGTAGAGTTCCGGGAAATGCATTAAGCATTCCAGAGTTGGTGGTCATCCTTAAACCATCATAGGTTGTAGACCTCCCTACTTCTAGGTTGAAGGTCTCCCTCTCCAAAATATGAGGGACTCTTCCTCTAATATAAGCCCTCAGCTTCTTGCCAGATTTGGAAGAGTTCTGGGAACTGCACTAAGTGTTCCAGTGTTGGTGGCCATCCTTAAACCACCTCTTTATGCCAACATTTCAGAGAGTTGATTCAGCCTAAGTGCTGCCATGCATACTTTGCAGATTTGTATTACGACTCTCTTCTTAGACTCACACATACCCCTTCGGATTAAGGGGGGGAATGTTGGACACCTAATCCTCAACAGGTAGGTGCAGAAGGCGAATGGAAAAATGGAGTCCAAGAGATCACTTGGAATGAGAATCCAAGGGTCACCCCATTGTACTATAAATAGACATATATGGTTAATGGAAAGGAAATCAATGCTTACCTTTCTCTTTGTGTGTGTTTCACCATGCTTTTGTTTAACAGGCTCTGCATGAGTGGACTCCTCCACTCCATGAACCTCCTCCTATGGCTGATCCACATCTAGAGACTCATCTTTGGAAACAAGCAGTTCCTCCTCCGCATGCAAGTATATCTCCCTCTCAAGCGACAACCGCATGAATTTCCCCTCATCAAATTTTATATCCCGTCCCATAACAGTCATCTTGCTGTTAGGAAAATACACACGATAATTATGGGGTGTTTCTGTGTACCCCACAAATATCCCAACTTCAGTAGTTAGCTCCAGCTTCTTCTTGGCATTCTTGGTCACATGCACATAAACAAATGAGCCAAAAATATTAAAGTGAGAAACATCCAATTTCTTACTAGTAAAATATTCTTCAGGTGTACTCATGCCAAGTACTCTATGAGGACAACAGTTCTGCACATAAACCACAGTGTTGCATGCTTCCTCCCACAAATACATTGGTAGGCCCTGATCGTGCAACATCGCTCATGTAACACCCACGATCGTTCTGTTCTTCCTCTCTATGACCCCATTTTGCTATGGGTTATGAGGCACTATGAGTTCTCTTCGAATTCCTTCTTTGCTGCACAAGTCTTTGAATTCGTTAGAGATGTATTCTCCACCATTATCACTCCTCAGAGCCTTCACTTGCTTCCCCGAATCTTTCTCCACCAATGCTTTAAACTCACAGAACTTTGAGAATGTTTGATCCTTCTTCTGCATGAAGTAGATCCAACATTTACAAGAAAATTCATCAACAAAAATAACATAATACCTATGTTTTGTTGTTGAAGCAACCGAGAATGGTCCACACACGTCTGTGTGAACTCTCTCTAGGATCACCGAAGCACGATTCTCCTTTTCATGAAAGTTGGACTTTACATACTTCCCCATGGTGCAACCGTTGCATTGATCTAACTAAGCAAGTGCTCCCATTGGAATTCCAGTAGATATTTGGTACATGACTTTCAAGGCTCCATGATGAAGATGGCCCAATTTCCTATGCCATAATTTACCCTCATCCCGGCTCACCACTTTTTTCTGCCTTGCCCATCATGCCAACGCAACCATATACCTCTAGCTTTTAGATATTATTAACTTGAATCCCTATCCTCTTGGCTTGACCCATTGTTTTATGTCACAGGAAATATTTTCCATCACTGAAAACAACA
Source organism: Pinus albicaulis (assembly GCA_034641835.2). Classification (NCBI taxonomy): domain Eukaryota; kingdom Viridiplantae; phylum Streptophyta; class Pinopsida; order Pinales; family Pinaceae; genus Pinus; species Pinus albicaulis. The sequence continues at coordinate 1,596,381,162 of CM076584.1, read as the reverse complement.
TCACAACCTCTGTCCTCCAACATCGCGACTGAGACCAAGTTTTTGTTTAGACCTAGAACATGCATAACATCTTTAAAATGAAATTTTTTACCTGAATCCCTCTCAAAGGTAATGGTACCAATGCCAGCCGCACTGTATCATCCATTGTCACCCATCTCTATATGCATTTGGATATCTTTCTCCTCCAAGTCACTGAAAATATCCTTATCTCTCGTCATGTGGAATGAAGCACCACTATAAAGATACCACACCAATCCCATTTCGCTTGATACCAAGCATGCGATCAAAGAGAAATCAAGTTCAAATTGTGAGGCAAGGGCCTCACTAGCTGCAACTCCAACATACTTCTTGTTGTTCTTCTTCTATGGGTAGTTAGTGGCTAGATGCCCATGTTCTTGACAGTGAAAACACTTCACCTTGGAAAAATCAAACTTCTTGCCTTTAGACTCGGATTTTGAGTGGAATTTCTTCCCCTTCCCTTTCCTTGCCTTGGCAGCCAAAGCACAATCCTCTTCATCATCATGCTTTGATGAAGAGCCATCTCTGGTGTTCTGCCTGAACTCCTCTTGCACTAGATCTGACCACAATCGTTCCCAATCCGGCAGTTTTTCTCGTCCATTGATAGAGTCTTGATAACTATGCCGACTCTTAGGAAGTCCCAAGAGAGCCAAGCTCACCAAATCATCATTAGCAACAGTGATTCCAACACTCCCTAGTTCATCTCAACATTGGAAAAACTTCATGAGATACTTTGGAATATTGTCGCCCTTCTCCATCTTGATATTTCTGAGTTTATCCTTCAACACCAATTTTCTATGGCCGCTGCTGCTTTGGAAAAGATCCATCAAAGCCTTCCACATATCATATGGAGTGGATTTCCCATGAAGGCTTGAGACAATGTGGTCTCGTACGCCTTCCAAAAGAATCCTTCTCATCTTCGCTACTTTCTTTTGCCATGCATCAAGTAATGTAGCATCCATCGAAGTGGGCTTAGGAACATCACTGTCGATGAATTCCTTCAAGCCATTATATTCAAGCACCGCCTCCATCCTGTCCTTCTAGGAAATGTAGTTCGAGCTGCCCTCGAGTGCATACTCTAGCCATAAACCATTGAAAGGCATTTCTATGTTTACTCAACTGTCGCACCAAGAAATTCTTTCATCATATTCGAATTGTTTCCCCCAACAAACTTAGCTACCACTTCAAAATTGCAATCTTATTTGCTCCGATCCCATGTATAAATTTTAATAAAAATTATGTATTGCCTGGATTCTCCCGATCTAACAATTTATATGCCACTGTTAAATACATAATCTCTCCTACAAAAATTCTTGCGGAAATTTAAAACACGATCACCAATTGCAAACACATGAAGAAAGATCAATGACACATAACACAGATTTTTTACCGGGAAAGAATAAAGCTAAAAACCCTAATATCATATATTATGTATATATCATGGATCATGAAACAATATCATACACAAATCTAATCCAAGAGCTCTCAGCAAAATATACAATCGTCTCACACTGTCATACAAAAATTGGAAAATACATGCGCCAATTTACTGCCTCCTGATAGCCTGCCTCCACTGCGCAATCCCTGCTGATAACAATCCCTGAAAGAATGAGATCCTGCTTGCCTTGACTACGCAATCCTCATGGGTACATCCAATGTGTGTGTGGTTGCATGAGTGCACCCACTAATGTCACAACTGATAGTCAAACTATCCCTTTCACCTATCTCTCAATTGGGTCTCCACTAGATCTAACATGCATGTAGTTAACAGTAGTATTTCTTCAGTTGCATATGAAACCACTGATTTTGAATTAATCAAATAATTAATTCACTGATCTCTCATTAGTGTATGTTCAATTAAAACTAACAAAACTGATTTTAACTCACTTAACTGAGTTAAACTATTTTACAACTCACATAACTACACATCCAACTCTGTTACAACTTCGAATCACTTAGTTACAACTAAGTCCACTTGCATGTCCCACCAACCAACCACTCAACTCGAAATCCACTTAGCTAACTGATTTGACACTTCAGTTAACTATTTACAGGTGCTCATTGAGAATAGATTAATATTTATTGTCCAATTATTATTAAGAGATAATAATAATCGACATGCATTCTATATTTAGACATGCGATCTATATATAGACTTCGCACATGCATCTAAAAATAGAATATCATCTATACATAGAATTTTCTCACCATTCTAAAAATAGACTCTTTCTATAAATATAATTTTCTCACCATTCTAAAAATAGTCTTACACCTAAAAATAGCCCAAGGCTCAATCCTAGTGTAGGTGCTTAATTTTCACTAGGATCATCATCTTGTTGAATCTCAACAAATTGAAGCCTAGAGTCTGGATTCTCTCATTGTTGAATTTGTGAGAGTAGAATATAATATTTCACGTGTCTGTTTATGCAAATTCATTTTATCAATAGGATGTATTTTTTCAACATCAAAATAGAAAATGGATTTCTTATAGTCATTTGCAGTCTTAGGAAAGGGAACTTCAAGTTCAAGGAAGGCTATTTGAATTTTTCCTTTCTCAGTGTCAAAAGCAGAGAGAAGTCTGTGCTGTGATGACGTTGTTTTTTTCCAGAACTAAGAATAGGTTTTAGCCTTCACAATTTCATTATTCCTTTTTATTTCCTTGTATCTTGCAGAAATACTTGGTTTAGCCTGATCATGGGCTAATTATCTTGTTTGAGATGTTTCCAATGGATCTTGAGAAGATGAAGATGTTGGTGACCCTATAAAAGTTTCTTCGTTTTGAGGGAAGGCAGTAGCATAAGGGCCAGTTAAGACTATTGTAATTTGTGTGTTTTCGTCTTGCAATGACTCTTCTGTAGGATTAGTTTTCTGCTTGTTTTTGTATATTTGGAATTCTCTTACTTGAATTTATGCGACTAGAGGGGAAACACTTTCCCTTGGTCTTTTATCCCGCTTTTCCTATGGCACTGGTGTGTGTGATGTTGTAGAAGAAATTACTTGTTCATATGCTTCTTGCAATGCATTTTCTTTCCATTCATCTTGATTCATGTACTACTCAATTTCAGGTCTAGGAGGTGAGCATAAGGAGTAGTTTTCTTTTCTACTGTCAATTTTCAAACAATTCCTAAAGGATCATATGACCATGTAAAACTGAGTTTGATTTTCATCTATTTAAGGAGAAGATTTGGCTCCTTTGCTGCTATTCTGGCATTACAAATGAAAGTTCCAACTTGAGTTTTAATTTTAAACTAAGATTTCCTTTTGGCTGATACAAAGTGCAAGTCATCCATATTTATCATTTGCCTAATATAATTTAGTGGAAAAATTCTTATTGGAACAAACTTAGGAAATTTGTATGGAGGAAATTCACATCCATATACTCTGATCTCTATGTAATTTTGATATAGGTACTAATCACATTTCTTTATATGTTCACTAAGATGTAGAATTCTTTTAATCTCAGGTTTAATTCTAGGTTCAATGTCACTATTGAGCAGGCAAGAAACTGTATACAAAAATTGATCCATATAATAACTGAATTTGAATTCGTTGGTATTCTTCCTTACCAAGGAAATCCAATGAATCACAGACTGTGGAGTTCCCTGTTCATGTAGTTTATGTAGTGAAAATTGAAATCTATCTGATTGATGAAATAAAAACATGTAAACTAAGACTGAAGCATGATTGAAAACTCCTTCTGTAGAAAATTTGAGAAATCACTCGTGGATAATTTCTTCCAATAATTCACTGTAATGAAATATAACTGAAGGTTTTTCTCATATTGAGAAAATTGATAGAAAACCTATAATTTCTTCATCAACCCATTAATCAGTTTGAGAGCCCAAAAATACAAGAAACTATAGAAATGATTTGTTTTTTCATCTTAGGAAACATTGAGGATGAGTAAGGTGTCTTTGTGGAAAAATTAATTGAGGTAGGAAGGAGTCCCACAAACTCAATTAGTCACTGCAATCAACAATTTTTTTTTTAACCAATTGTGGAGTTCGTAGAGATCGAAGTCACAATTGGTTTCAGAGATTTTGTAGTGCTGATCTACTAAGGACTGGTGATCTAGGTCAATTACAGGGGGAAACATAGTATTTTCCACTACGTTTTTTGATTTACCCTTAGAAGACATTTCGAAAGAAGATAAAATGGGAAACTATAGTTACTTGGGAGCTAGCTGGTTGTAATTTTGAGGGAGAACGTTGTTCGGCTTGATTTATTGGTTGCAGTTGTTGGCTTCTAGTCATTCATAATAGTATAGAGAAAGGAACAGTTGAATCGTGTTTTTTATTTTATAACTGAAAGCATTTACCATTTGAAATATCTGTTATAGGAGCGAGTTTATTTAATTCAACAATTCTTGTATCATTGAAACATATAATTAACGATAAAAAATTGTTGAAATAGAAGTGGGACACTTGGAAAATGGCAACATGATAGGTGGTAGCCATGGAATGGACTTGGAGGGAGGAGGAACGATAGTTTTCTTTTATGAAAGAGCGAGGGTAGGTGGATTTCAAGGGGGGGGGGGTGAGAAGTAAGTGGTTTAGGTGGAGGGGGGTTTGAAATAAATGAGGGGGAGACACGCACATAAGGCGGGATGGAGGGAATCCGCTTTTCGGACCCTAGCCCCCCTTGATTAACTGTCAGAGGGGCAAGGGGGTTCCGAAGTTGATGAGGGTTGTAGATCTGAGCGGAAGAGATCATGGCGCTTTATTGTATCACAATCGATACCATATATGGAAAAAAAGTCATATCAATAAAAAAAATTATTACAAACTTACTAATTGCAATTATAATTGGGATTTAAAATAATTAATTTGATTAATTTAGTATCTAATGTGACATTTAAGCTGGCTCACATATTTTTTTATTTTTCTAAGAGTTTTTATCATTTAATTTTATTTTTCTAAATATATATCTATTTTTCATTTTTGTCATTGTTGGCGAAGAAACAGGTCTCGCAGGCAAGACCCAGGTTCAGGGGTTGGGGCCAACAAGGGAATCCGCTGTAGTCTAGAACCACGCCGGAATTTTCACCCTACTCCAGAGAGCAGAGAGTCTCACCCGAGGCGTGCTGCAACCACATGTAGAAGGGGAATAGATTGATAGCAGGGAAAGGATCCGAAACTCATGATTAACATTGAATTGATTGCATAAACAACATTATATACGCAAGAACAGTCAGAGAGTGTACAGGTATCAAGAAAATAAAATTTTAAATCATCACAACCATCATGCATGCATGTGAATCACATAATAAGACAACAACCTGCAAGTATATTGATATCTTCGGCCAAACCCATAGTTACATAGCTTTCACAAGAAGAGCTTACAAGTCTGATACAGACGCCTTATAGAACAAAAAGGTAGATAGGAGAAACCTAGGAACTACAGAGATATCATGCTTGGTCTATGTTCTTGCTGCAGCATCCGCTCATTCTCCTTCAGTCGCTCTGCATTCCTCTCTCCTGTCACATTCGTTTCTTCTTTCGGCCGGGTGACTGCTATTTATTCACCTGCCCTCGTAGCTGTTAGTTCCTCTTGTGTTCTTCTTCGGCGGCTTCCGGCTTCTCTCTTGTTATCTATGAGTTCTGCTTTCTGTCTTCCGCTGTATCTTCTCTCTGTCTGCGCTTATGCTTTTGCTTTCTTCAGCTATCTCTTGCTTCTTCGCCACCTTGATATCTCCGTGACTTACTGTAGTTGCGACTTGGTTGCGACTACCATGTGTCATCATTCCACAACCCAAAATCTGTCCTTTATTCAAAATTCAAAATATTCAAAACAAGTTTTCAAAACAAGGGCCGCAACAGGCCTCGACCATAGTTTCTTGACTCGTCCCGAGTTAATCGCAAATCACAGTCTCTATCTCCATTGCCCCGCTGGACCCCATGGCCTGTTCTTGCTGTGCTCCTTCCGTCTGCTGTCCAAACAAGGGCCCCAACTCCGAGACTCTGCGGAACGCTGTAGCTTTAAGCTCAGTGAAGGTCGACACAACTTTCTTCCACCCCTGCAGCAGTGAATCTGTTTCTTCGGCAATCTTGGTGACAGTGGCCTCCTCTACGTGTGCCAGTACAGCCCCGAACACCGTGCTAATCTGGGTTTCGGCCTCGGTGGCTAGCTGTTGCATTGTCCTGGCGCTGAGTTGGAGGGGTGGGCGGAGCTCACGAATTACCCGTTTGGCCATTGTTGAGCTGGCCTCTGTTTGCTGGATCTGCACTTCGATATCATCTGCCTGGGCATATAACTAATCCAACCGCGCGGGGTCCGTGGCCTCTTGGATTTCCCTCGAAATCTACTGTAGCTACGCTGAAATTGGCTGAGTTTTGACTGTAAGGCCATTGAGCACTCCTGAAGACCCTTGACGAGGTTGTAAGCCTCGCGCGCCGCAGAGTTGAGATTTCCCTACATTTGAGTGGCCTGGCCCTGCTTTGCTGCAACCTGTGTTGAATAGATAACCTTTGGATTAGGCAGTGCTGGCTGTGCAGCTGACGCTGCTTGAAGCGCCTCATTTTCCCTGTGGAGGCCATTGAATGCGATCCGGAGGTGGAAGGCCTGTGCTACGACACTTGTATCTGGTATATCTGTAAGCAACTGAGTATAATGAGCCCGGACAGTTGGCCATAGCTTTGAAAACACCTGGGTGACATTTTTTATCTGACCATTCAGCTATTCCTGTGCCATTATGAGCTGTTTGTGCTGTTCAGTAAGCACTGCAATATGTTGCTGTTGCTCTTCGCACCTTTGCTATAGTTCAGAATGAATCCTTTCAGCTTGCTGGGCCGCCCTCTGGATAAATAAGTACAACTGAGCTGTACCCCATGTTTCTAAATTGGCGGTCCCCGAAGTGCCCTGGTTTGGCCTCCGTTCCTGCAAGGGTTTCCCACTAGAAACTGATCGATTAGAATTCTCTAGAGGGGATGGTGGCGGGGTCTGTTGGTGCGCTGATTCGGCCATATTCAAGTCTGGCCGCTCTTGCTGATTTGTATTGCCAACCTGTGGAGGTATAGTGGGCTCAGGCTAAGCCCCAGCTGAGTCGGTAACAATTTGTGCCATTTGGGTAATTATATCAGACAGAGAAACTTGGGGTTCTCCAGCGGGGTCGACTGGTGGTACTACTGCTGCAGTACTGGAGTCAAATTCGGCCCCGTGTTCCCCACCAAGGAGTTCCCAAATGATTGGGTCGAACACGGTAGCAGATGAATTGGATGGAGCGGATGAAGTGGTGGGTGGAGGTGGGACGGTGGGTGGAGGTGGAAGGTGAATATTGATAAAATCTAAGGGGTCAATGAGAGGTTCTTCTTGTACTAGCACCCCTGTACATGGTGGCAGTGGTGGATCATCCCCAGTGAGGTCCACCACCAGATTTGCTTCGGTGGTGCAGGCCCGCTTTGCTTGAGGATCTTCTAATTGATCTGTAGTCTTGCTCTTCTCTCCCATTGGGGTTATGATTGGGCTTGCCAAAGTAAATAGCACAGTAGGGATAAGGGAGGTGAGAGGAGTTATATGGGGGTGCGAGGTAGAATGAGAAAGTTGGAACTCAGAAAGTAAAGGGAAAGGAGCGGCACCACTTGAAATGACCTGGGCCGTCGCATTAAAATTGCATACCTGGGTGTTCAAGTGGCGGACGATGGGGATGAGCGGCTCAGGGAGTTCCTATGGTGTCGCCTCCGCATTTGTTTCGGCAGGCTATTGCTGCAGTAACATCTGATCAAAGTTGTACCCAGGTACCCCGTTGCGGATTTCCATCGCAACCCCCGGCCACGAACAAAATTCGTTGTGGAAGTCGTATCTTCAAGCTAGAATTTCATCGGCTTCATGCAGAAGGTGTCCTCCGACACGCAAGTAGGCCGGAGGTAAGTATGCCTGTGACTGAACCCGAACCACACTTGCTCGCTATACTCATCTAACAGGTTCTTGGGCACCCTTTGCTGGCTGGTTACCACGTCTGTCATTAATCCATACCAAGATCGAAATTCCTCTGCATTCACTTGTTTGGTGCTAGGATCAGCTAACACCTTCCACGGAACGAACTTCATTGCTAGAGGCTGGCCCTGTGGAATTTCCACTGGGAACCTGACAAGGGGAGTGTGCCATTTCCACATGGCAAAGGCAACGATCAAATATCCGTAAATGAAGCTTGTAGCACGCTTGTAGTTTTCCTCGCATACGTCAAACAGTTCCTTCAACAAGAAGGAGCACTAGTTCAGCTTGGCGCCCTAAACACAGTGCTTCGCAATGGAGATAGTATCTAGGGTGAATTCGCCCTTCATATAGTGCCTCATTGTCTTACTGGCAATGAGGTAGCAGGTGAATTTAATCTCCAGCTTATTGATAAGCTCCATCTTGGCTCCCTTTCCTCCCCGTCTGGTGCCATATTTGACATACAAGTTTGCGTCTCTTGATTTCCACGCTCGCTTGGAGGTGGTATGACATGCAGTCGAGACATCTGCTCCATTCTATGAAAGCCCTGTAAGATGATGGATATCCTAAACATGAATGGGAATTTCCCTATTTAGCCACAAGGACCCATTCTGGACGCGGCTGAGTAGGAACCTAGTGCACAACATAGCCGGTCCTGTGGTCCCGAAGACTGGAAGATTTCTTAAGTTCAGAAGAGAAGATTGCTGAAGGCCCCAGAACTCTGGTAAAATTTTGTTTACTGAGTGCCCGACTATTGTGAAGTAATGTTCCATATACACCTGCCAGCTGAGTGCCGGGAATTCGGAAGAGTCTGAAAGGTTAGCATCTATCAAGGTCACATTGTCGTATTTCCCTACAAGGGACTCGGTCTTATGAACTCTGTTGTCGAGCTCGGGTTCTAAGACGGCTAGGAGGGCCTTCGGCATTGTTTCTTGGCGCTGATAGACTTGCAGAATTCGTCTCGGCGTCCTCTCCTGGTGCTGTGCGTCTGGATACTTCTGCTGCTCTAGTTCTGCTTCAATTGCTAATTCTAACTGCTCCGGCATTCTCGTGCTTTTGTTTTTCATGTAAGTTATGTAATTACCTGGCACGAGTGGAGTTGATGAGAACCCATAACGAGTTAATTCCTACTGGCATTCTTCTCTGCGATAATCATGCGATCAATCGCGTGCCAATGTGTATTCTGATAGTTACTGACGGTGGCATGGGAAATGGGCGGACGTGGTGACTGAGGTTATTGCGGATTATGGCAAAATGATTATTGTGAGGTTACTTCCAATTATGGTAATTTATGGTGCAAATCTAGAAGATCCTACGGACTGACACAAACACTGATTGAAATGACCTGGACTGACCTTGACACGTTTATTAATCCTACGGGGATGACACGCTGGACACGCCCCTCCCCGACCACAGTTGGTTGCGGTGCGGTCCCGCAACAGAGCGGTTATTGACACGCTATGCATGAACAAAAACACTACTTATGCTCATCCCGGTTGCGGGAGAGTTATTCAACTACGATACTCTACGGGTGCTCTCGGTTGCGAGATTTATTGATGAAGAGTGAAATAAACTTACTCCTAGTAGGGTTTCAGGCGTGCGCCATTCACCCACCCCGGTAAAACAGTACCGTCTAGCTGAGCCAACTGAATGGCTCTGGACTCTCTAATCTCGATGACGAAGTAAGGTCCCAACCAGTGCATCTGTAGCTTTCCTGGGAACTTCTGGTGAAATTCGGCCAGGAACCTGGCCTCGTCCAGTTCTTGCAATTCATGGAGGCGCTTCTGGAGCGATGCTTCTTCCGAGAACTTGAGAGATGTGGTAATTAAAAGACTTGGTATAGTGAACTCGGTGGGAATCACAGCTTCCCGGCCATACACCAACTGGAATGGTATCTGATTGGTCAAGCGCTTCACCGTAGTCTAGTAGGCCCAGAGTGCAGCTGGTAGTCGCTCATCCCAGTCATCCCGCTGGGCGTTGCAGATCTTTGTCAACCCCTTTTCAAGGATTTTATTGAATGCTTCAACAATGCTATTGGCCTGCGGGTGGTACGGGCTACTTTTGTGATGTTGGATCATGAATGTGTCCATCAGCGATTTGACCGTGTCATTAATGAAATGCATACCCTGATCGCTGGTTAAAATTCGCGGGAAGCCAAACCTACTGATGATGTGTTCAAAGATGAACCGTGCTGCCGTATCCACTGTGCAGTCTCGTACCGCCGCTGCCTCAGCCCACCAGGTGAGGTAGTCAGTTGCGGTAATAATGTAGCGAGCCTTGGAATGCCAGGCGACCGGGGCTATGGGGCCTACGAAGTTGACAACCCACTTCTTGAATGGCCGCAACACATATACTGGGTGTAGGGGAAGCTCGTCTCAGTGAGAGTGCCTCCCCGTTCGTTGACAGACATCGCATCTCTTAACGAATGTCTTGCAATCGGCATGGACCGTTGGCCACCACAGTCTATCTTGGAGCACCTTCCTCCCGGTAGGTTTTTCCCCCACATGCCCTCCCGCAACTCCGATGTGGCATTCCCACATCACAGCTTCGCATTCGTGGTCAAGCACGCATCTGTGCAGAACCTCATCAAGCCCAGTTTGTATAGCTGCCCAAAAATCAGTTGGTATTCGGCGGCGCGGACGACCAAGTGCCGTTTCTGGAGTAGGGTGTAGTGCTGAGGGCACTGCCCCGTGGTCAAATAGGTGGCAATGTCGGGCAAGTAATCCAGTACCACTTCGACTCGAAAAAGGTCAGCGTTCGGTAGCTGATCATCGAGAGAGCCATCGTTCTCCCCTGTCTCCAACCTGGATAAGTGATCGGGCCTGATGTTCAAACTCTCGGGCTTGATGATCACCTCAAACGTGAATTGTTGGAAGAGTAGAATCCAGAGACAGATCCGTCCTTCCAAGACAAGCTTATTGACCAGGTACTTCAATGCAGAGTGATCCATAAAGAACTTGAACTTTCTTCCTAGAAGATAGTGGCGAAACTTCTTGAGCGAGTACACCATTGCCAGGGCCTCCCTCTCGGTAGTGGTGTAATTCTTCTCTGCATTAGACAGTTTTCGGCTGGCGAAGTAGACTGGGTGGTCAAATGTCGTCGCCCTGGGTTGCGCCAAGACAGCCCCAAGTGCAATACTGGAAGCATCAATATGCACATGGAACTGCTTATCCCAGTCTGGGTGAACAAGAATAGGCGCTGTCGCTAGCTTTGCCTTCAGAGTGTCAAGGGCCATCCGAAACTCCTCTGTCCACTGGAATACTTTAGACTTCCATAGTAGCTTTTCTAAAGGAGCAGTGATATTCACGTAATTTCGGATAAACTGCCTGTAATATCCTGTGTGCCCGAGTAGTGCCCGCAACTGCTTCACTGTTTCGGGGGCTTCCATGTGGACGACCACTGCTACCTTGGCGGGGTTGACGCAGACCCTTTGCTTGCACACCACGTGTCCTAACAGCGTGCCGAAAGGAACTGCAAAAATGCATTTCTTCAAGTTCAAGGAAATCTGCAACTGGCGACACCGATCAAACATGATACGCAACAGGGTGGCGTGTTTCTTCAGAAAACTCTAGATGGTCCAATCATCCATGTAGACTTCCAGGAACTTGTGGATATCCTTTCGGAAAGCAGCGATGACAATCTGGGAAAACACGGCCAGGGCGTTCTTCAAGCCAAATGGAATTACATGGTATGCGAATGATCCCCACTTGGTGGTGAACGTCATCTTCATGTTGTCCTCTTCCGCAATGCACACCTGATGATAACCCGAAAATCCATCAGTGAAGGAGTAAGCTTCATTTCCCGCAACATGATCCAATACTTCGTCGCTGAAAGGAGTGGGAAACGGATCATGGATGCAGGCGTTGTTCAGAATCCGGTAGTCGACACAGACCCGTATCTCCGACTTGTCCTTCTTATTCTGAATGAAAATAGGACTTACCCACTTTGCTTCTTCAACTGGAAAGATGAGACCTGCGGTCAGCATCTTATCAATCTCCATCTTGACCTTTTCTTTGATCCGTGGGTTCAACCGATAGGGTCGATGCTTTACGGGCCTGGCGTCCGGTTTCAACACAATACGCATTTCTCCGAGGTCACCCTTGATGCCCTTCAAATCTGCAACTGATGAAGGGAATAAGTCTTCGTATTCCTAGAGGAGGATGAAAATTTCCTTTGTCATCTCCTCATCCTAGTAATCCCCAACTTTAGCCAATTTGGGCTTTTCCTCCGTACCGATGTTCAAATTCTTTGTCCTCAGCGGGCGTAAATGGACACCCTCGGTGGTCGGTTCTTCGTTAATATTCTTCTCGCCTTCCTTCTCTTCGAAATATAGGTGCCTTAGGTCCTCCAGACTGTCATCGTCTGGATCTACGTCAATCCGTTGGCAAGCCAACTCACGCCTGGCCTCAGGACGTGATGCAAAGGTGCTCCTGTCGGTTGCTGGGTCACGGAGAAATAGTACTGCCTTGATAGCTTGTAATTCTCAGGACACCAGCTATGTCTCTCCTTCGAATGAGAAGCACCGAACAAATTTGTTCATGACTTCCTGCCAGGAGCTGGTTCCTCGCTTCCGCTCTTCTTCTAAGTACCAGGCCTGGGGGATGGTATCTAAGGAGTGGATGAACCAATGTACCCACAGCTCTTGTGGGTATCCTATACTTTTCTAATGCTCCTCACAGGTCCTCAAGTGGTCCCGTGGATCGGAATTCCCTTGGTACCTGTGCCTACTTTTAGGGCCTTCGTCTTCTTTAAACTGTGCCCTCAAAGCCTTCGCCACACAACTCCACTGTGACAGGGTGTTGCGGAGATTTTTCCACCACCTGGCTGATGTGGACTGTAGTGCGACGTCCAAAAGCGGTATCATGCTTCCTTCTGGCACCAAGTCCTCGACCTTTGTAATAAAGGTATTGACAACTTGCATGTTTTACAAGGCAGGGTATTCTCTGAACTCAGCACCAATCCAACGGACTCGAGCAATGGTGGCACATCTCCGCATGTTGGTCTCGTACCCCCCCTGTTGCCAGTCTTCCCAGGCGAGTTCCGATCCCAGCTCCGAGCTCTGGACACTGCGCCAGCTAACGGAGCCGGTTGTGGTCGGGTTGATATAGTCCTCCCGCTTCCTTGCAGTCATCTGATAAAGGTGGTCCATCATCTGAGCATCCTCCCGGTTGTCCACAGTTTCGTTATATCACGGGCCTTGATACGGGTTGAGGGGCTGAGTGACCCAGACCTCTCCATCTTCGAAGATCATCAGCTCCTTTTTGAGGTTGATGATGGCATAATTCTCAAAAGCCTAATCGATGCCTAGCAGGGCAGGGTAAGGATCCTTGTCTCCCATAATATCAATAACCTCAAAATCCGTGCAGGTCTTTACCCCCGCAATGTCGACCTCGATGCCTTTGAGTCGACCGATCGGCACAATGCAGTACTGGTTCGCCATTCTGAGTTGGATTGGCGAGTAGGTCAGTCGTGGCCGTCCAAGAGCCTCCCATGTCTTCCGCAGCAGGATGTTGACATCAGACCCTAAATCAAGCATGGTATCGCTGATTTGGAATCCCGCAACCTGCGTGTTAAGCCGAAACTCTTTTTCCATTCGGCGCTTGTTCCGCCGACTCGTCGCATACTCTGGGTGTCAGGTCCACAGTTCGCTCGTCCCGTATTCCCTTGCAAGCAGGCCCTCCAGGGTATGCTTGAGCTGGTCCCGCATCGAAGAATTATCAACAATCTTGAGGAACAGCTGAAGCCATTCCTCAATGAAGGTCCCCGTAGCGTTCTGTTCACCGGAGCCAGTCATCAGGGGTACCTCGAGGCCTCTGGCTCCCCCCAGCTGAGCAAAAGCCTCCACCGCCTCCTGGAAGTACCTCTTATGCGCATCCGGCCGGATTAGTTGTTTCGGGGAGGTGGGCTGAATATCCCGGACCGACTCCTTTCCATGCGCGTCCTCTCCCGTCTTCTTTCCGCCGCGCATCACGATGGCTACATTCTGCATGGCCGGAGTCGCGGTCCCTCGAGGTTCAGAGTTTACCAAATTCGTGCCCCTCTGCCATGCCCGTTCCTCCCACTTCTTGATGATTTCTGGACAGTCCTCTGTTGAATGGGCATTCACGTGGCACTGGGAACACCAAGGACATCGAGGAAGGGGACATTCCCGAGCCATGTGACCCTCCTGGTCACAATTGTAGCATTTCATCGGACCTCGTCCCCCTGTGTGGCCTCCGCGCATACCGCCTCCTCTTCCCCTAGAAGCCTCATTCACCCTATAGGAGGGTCGGTCCAACCAGTCCGCGAGTGCGTCAAGAGCCCTGCACTGCTCAGTGTTGTTAGTCGTGGAAGCACAAAAATCACAGTATACATTGTTTGGGATGTTGGAGTACTTCTGTAGTATCGGGCACATCCGAGGTGGATGCCCCATCGCCCGGAAAATCTCGCAATACTCCGTGGTGATTGGGTTTGGTTGAGATGAGAACCCCGCATAAGGCTGTTGTGGCTGGTATACCCCCTGTAGATTCATCACTGTGCCACCCCCCACTGGTGGACCCCCCTGGATTTCCGCGACAGAGGGTCCCACACCCGTGCCACGCAACCGAGGACACTCGGTTGCGACGTGGCCTTCAACCAGGCAGTGAGTGCACCAAACGTTCGGCCTGGCTAGTCTCACCGGCTGCAGCTACTTGAGCTTTTCAGCCAAGCTAGCGATCTGGTGTTACAATCCTACCAAAGAAGGATCCTGCGAGGCCGGCCCCCCTTGATACTCCTGAGGGTAGCCCGCCATGGCCTCTATCTTCATGGCTTGCTCCAAGGCGTCCTGCAGGTTATCAATCTTCTGCTGAGTGAGGGGGGTTCGCGTCGGAGACGAACCTTGATGAACCGAGTCCACTACGATGGTTTGAGTCAAATCCGGTGGTGGGTTCCCGATTGCATCCTTGAATCGACACATCAGCTCCCATGCAGTCTCTCCTTCTTTCTGATTGATCTCCCAAAGCTCGGACAGACCCTGCTGGTCCATTTGGGGAAGTTTAAATTCTCAGAAAAAATCCCGCTTAACGTCCGTGATTACTAGATTAGGGTGAGCCTCAGACCACTTGATAAACCATTGCAGAGCCCTCTTTATGAGCGTGGTTTGGAACTCTATTAGCTTCCCTACGTCTGGCGTCTACCGAGCCCTCCATATGGCTTCGCAGAGATACCAGTGTTGCTCCACATCATCGTTGCCTCGGCCAGAGAATTTTGGATACCAGGTGAATGACCCGGCCATGTTTGCTTGCGAAGGGGTGACCAGAATAAACCCTCCGGGACCTGGTTGTGTGACTATCCACTAGGAACTGCAATACTACTAGTAACACTGCTACTAATATGCGACACTGAACTTCTGTGTAATCGACTAAATGCTTGTAACTTAACAAAAATATTACTCAAAGGTTTATAAAGTACCAGGGAAGGTAGGGATCCTTGTTGTGCAAATTCTGGGAAGTAGGGCTACCTGGAGAGATGAATGTTGATCGCTCTTGAAACAACCGCTGCATCACGATGTACCATTCACCATCGGAACCTTCTTCGAGTTGCACACCTGTATCATCTTCGTTAATCGTTGTCTCCCCTTCTCTCTTAGCCAGGCTCCCATGCACCCGCCGCACTCCCACAGCTGTCCCTTCCCTTTCCAGGGTATCCTCTTGAGTGTCCATAATTTCTATCCTCTGAGGCACCTCCTCTTGATTCTTCCTATTGTCTTCCCGTCGCTTCAACTCCCGCATCACCCTTTCTCGCCACCTGTCGGCGATCTGCACCCTCTGATGTGCTCGTCGCTCCCTCAAATTCCTTGCGGCCTCAGCATCCATTCCCCACTCCCCACTTCACACTTCACGTAGCATTGATCCCTTCAGCCCTTCCCCCAACACCAGAGGTTTACACTTCCATGCTCGCCTTTTGGAATTCCATCAGCCCTTCGTCCACCATCAGGGCCTTAATCCACAACGGAATCTCCTTAAGCAGCTTCCCTCTTAGCCCAGAGCGGAAGATAGTTTTAGCCTTCGAGAAGGATTGGTAGCACTCTACAGCAAACTCCACAATATATCCGTCCAAAGTGGTCTCTACCCAAAAATCCACCGCGCGGGTCAACTCAGTGTTCAACCAATGCAAAGCCACCAAATCTCCGTGCACCCACTTGCGGTTTATCTTCCATGAGCTATCCCTAGGCACCTTCGTCTGTAACCTCCGCAACCAATTATAGAGGTCGCTAGGGAATTTTCCCCAGAGGATCTCGTAGGTATCACTGGTGGAATATGAGAAAAGGACGAGATCCTTAAGCACCCTTTCCTTTTGAGTCGTCAACTCCGCTTTCTGAGAAACGAACTGGTCCAGATGGTTATCCCACCATCTCGTTATTTCGCCTTTGAAGATCCTCGATACCATGATCTAGTTCACCTCATAACATGCGGTCCTGGCAACGGAACCATTTGTTGGCGAATAAACAAGTTTCGCAGGCAAGACCCAGGTTCAGGGGTTGGGGCCAACAAGGGAATCCGCTGTAGTCTAGAACCACGCCGGCATTGTCACCCTACTCCGGAGAGCAGAGAGTCTCACTCGAGGCGTGCCGCAACCACATGCATAAGGGGAATAGATTGATAGAAGGGAAAGGATCCGCAACTCATGATTAACATTGAATTGATTGCATAAACAATATTATATATGCAAGAACAGTCAGAGAGTGTAAAGGTATCAAGAAAATAAAATTTTAAATCATCACAACCATCATGCATGCATGTGAATCACATAATAAGACAACAACCTGCAAGTATATTGATATCTTCGGCCAAACCCATAGTTACATAGCTTTCACAAGAAGAGCTTACAAGTCTGATACAGACACCTTATAGAACAAAAAGGTAGATAGGAGAAACCTAGGAACTACAGAGATATCATGCTTGGTCTGCGTTCTTGCTGCAGCATCCGCTCATTCTCCTTCAGTCGCTCTGCATTCCTCTCTCCAGTCGCATTCGTTTCTTCTTTCAGCCAGGTGAATGCTATTTATTCACCTGCCCTCGCAACTGTTAGTTCCTCTTGTGTTCTTCTTCAGCGGCTTTCGGCTTCTCTCTTGTTATCTATGAGTTTTGATTTCTATCTTCCACTGTATCTTCTCTCCGTCTGCGCTTATGCTTTTGCTTTCTTTAGCTATCTCATACTTCTTCGCCACCTTGATAGCTCTGCGACTTACAGTAGTTGCGACTTGGTTGTGACTGCCATGTGTCATCATTCCGCAACCCAAAATCTGTCCTTTATTCAAAATTCAAAATATTCAAAACAAGTTTTCAAAACAAGGGCCCCAACAGTCATTTTTTCATATTCATTTTTTTCAATACCCTTTTCTATTTTTATTCTTTTTCTCTTTTTTTTCTTTCTTATACATTCCTTTTTTTTCTATTTTTTCAACAATTATATATAAAAATAAAATGATGTTACAACAACCCCCATACCATATTCTAAGCATGAAGGTAGGATCTCGTGGGATAAAAAAATACTTAGAAAACCAAGGGTATCCAGAGGTTAAGCTACCTCCACCCTCACACTACCATGATCTAACCTAAACTGGTATCGAGATCATAAAACAAAACCATGATTGGATGAATCAGAATTACTTCACCATCCCTTGAGGACTTTTCCTGTCTCCACCCACCTATTGAGGGCTTCCTAGAGAAAGCCATCTTTACCCCCAACCCTTGGGATTTTCCTGGGACCACCTCACCCAGATCCAAAACCTTTCAACAATCCAAAGCTCAACCAAGAATGAATCCCATCACATCATGGCTATCCGAGAATGGAAAGGCGAGGTTGAAACCAATATCAAACCAGGAAAAACCCATGCCATTGACAATAAATGAACCAAATGTGTGGCACACATGCATGTACCATGCAGGCCAAAACTAACAAAGAAATCATACTTGGAACTCGATACCTAGAAGTAATCCCGTTGTAGCCGCTTGATCCAACTATTCCTTGCTTGATCATTTCTTCCTTTGATTTCTTTGTCCTTCCTTCTCCTTCCTTTACTTTATTGCTTGATTTATCCTCTTGATGTTCTTCTCTCTTTGAGAGTAATTCCAAATCCAAACTCACAAAATGCTGTGAACTGATCCTCATAATCCTTTTATTATTTAGGCCTCTATTTTCTTCATTTTCCTTCAATTTTCCTCACATGCAATTATGTGACCTTTCACATTCCATTTCTCATATTTTCCATTATTTTCATAAATAAAATTCCAATTAATGCCTCTTTGCCTTTGCCAATTTCCTTAGCCATAATAAACCGAAAGTGATACCCACTAGGATGTTTTTCCCAACATTCAACATGGAATACATGTCCCATGACCTTGGTCTTATTTTTTCGTTTATTAAATTTATTACATGAAATTTTCAACTCGAGGTGTTATAAAACCCATTTGAAAACATCACTAGATATATCTTATTTGATGATAACATATATTTAATGTTTTTATCAATTATTTGTTGAATTAAAAGAATATATAGTGATTGAGCAGTTAACCGTGCAATTTTTTTTCCCCTCTAGCTATAGGTCTCAAGTACATGGTAATAGGGAGATACCCTCTAATTTTTTCTCGACTAGGGTTTCCATAACTTTGGCACTGCCTTGCACTTAAAAAAAAAAAAAACTTATTCTTCCTCCTTTCTCCTCCCCAACCTTCATCACTGGCTTGTGTGAGCTCCATTTGTGATCTCTCATTGGGAGATATGGTCAGTTTGGGGGGTCCGTCATCCCCCCTGACCTCTTGACATCCTGATGTTAATTCCCTTGTAGCAAACTATTATTTGATCAAATAACTTTCCCCAGTGAACTCGTCAAGAAGCTCAATGAAATAAAAAAGATAGCCATAAATTTCATTATATCATGGGAAATGTCATTGAGATTAAAATATTAGGGGCTGGTTGAATATTTCTCTAGGCTATGGCCCTCTCCCCACTCATTAAACTCTTGGGTGTGAAAAAATTAATACCTGTTGATTAAAGGGAACATTTCCTCCTCCTTCTATGGTAAAGGGATTTTTTTCCTTTCTGTTTGAAGAGAAGGAAGATTGAGATATGATCTTGCACAGTGGCCCCTACTTCATGGGAGATCAAGGGATCTAAATGAATAAATGGAATGTCACTTTGAATACTTTTTCAAGATAATTCCCCTCTGTAGGCAAAGGCTATCTCTCTAGCCCTATAGTGGGTCTAGAAACACGAAATTCTTTCTAATGCAAAGCTCTCTTAACTAATGTTTGCAATGCAATGGGGATATAGTCATAAATAAATTTTTCCCAACACTACGCTTGAATCCGTTGATGGCGACCTTGATCCAAAATCCTTGTAGGCCTCCTCCCTGCTACTAATGTCACACGAATACCTGCGGATGATCAAGAGACAACAAAAAACATAATACAATACATAATAAATGTAAACATTAGCTATCTCGTAGATCAAGGAGTACCAAAATATTTGTATAAAATTTAGACAAATATATAAAGCAAACACCAGATGTTATTATTGATAAATAAAAAAGGAGAGCTTACAACCCAGCCCTTGATGTTGGAGGTGTCCTTTGGCGAAAATATGAGTCCTTCACCAAAGCTCCAAAAAATTCCTTCTCCCGAACACTTAGACTTTATCAAAATTCTAGGATGCAAGAGGATGAGAGTTTAGACGAGTATGACAATGACCAACCAAGCAATAAAGTTGGGGGGATCAGGGAATTTATGGTAGAATATCATCGAGACTTGAGGATTTCAAATTATGATGACAACTACCCACCTGCTAAATACATATGTACAATCACGTGAAAATGATCTTTCCAATGTAACCAAACCAACAAATGGCTACTTACTGAAATCCTACTCACACGTTCCTTTAGCAGGTAAGAGAAAAAAGAAAGCGACAACTCAAATTTTATACTGGATCCAATACTTGTATTGACAAACTTGGAAAATTATTCCTCTATTGATGACTGCAACAAAATCACCAGAGGATCATGGAAAGCATGTAACATATGATCTTGTGGATGATTAAAAGCAAGAAAACAAACCTTATTCCACAATGCTGGTTTGTCTATATGTTGAAACTATTTTTCATTCTCATGATCCACAATAGATAAGGGCTTTGAAATTTCTTGAATTTCATCAAACACTACAACAAGATCATATGAAACTAGGATGTATTCATCATTAACTAGATCACATAGAAGTTGGCGAGGTCGCCGCAACTCATCATTAGAATCATGAAATAAAACTTGGCTTTCATCTTTCAAATATGATTGATCTTTAATTATGGAAGAAAATAAAGTCTATTGGAGATGTTATTGTGGATCATAAGATTGCTACAAATCAACAAATGATTATTCAATGACATGCTCAATTACTTTTACCTGATGATTGGAAAGAGGACTTTGTTTGACAACCACAGTGCTAATGTTTACACCCACAAGATCTAAAATAACCTGTTCTTTTTCATTATTCTCCTCTTCTTGATTAGTTTCAGGCTACTGAGTTTCTTCCTTAACCTCTATTTGATTAGTGTGTTGTGTTGCTGCCAAAATTGTTTCCTACAGAGAATATTTATGAGCATCTAGACAATATACATCATCTGTTTCTTCATCAATCAAAGAGGAGGCTACTGTGTGCTAAGTATGTTCTTATGTATCAAAGTGATTAGGTTCTCGAGATTTTTGTTGGAAGGAAAAATCATAGAAGGCTCCAATGATCTCTTCATCATGTATACATTCGATATCATCAATTAATTTAATATATGAAATAAAACCTTCACAATAATCACAACAACTTTGTAAAAGAGATAAAGAAAGACGAGACTTCCCATAATGCTCGAATAACACTCTAGGGAAATCTTTAAGAGAACATAAGATTATTTTTGGTAACCCTTCATACCATGATATTGCTTTCCCTTCCAGGGTAGCCATAAACATTTTCATCAAGAAATACTCAAGAAACTCAATCTTCGATTTACATACATGCATGTGAAATCTAAATAGATGTAGCAAAACATCATCCTTGTTTCCATCTCTCAATTTGGGTAGATAAGTCTGCCAATATATGCAAGGATTTCTCTTTGGAAAACCAGGAATGTGAGCACAATTCATAGGGGCATACCTTCTAGTAGTTTAATCCATCTTGAAATCAATGAAGTCACCAAGAAGTTCTTCAAGCTACCGATTTTCCCCAGTGGAGTCACCATGAAAACTCTGAACCTTTGGATTCTTCGCCACTGGAGTTGCCAGGTGAAAGATGCACAACCTTTGTTGTGCCTGAACATTATTCACCATCAGCAATCAGAGCTAATATTTTTCATTATTTCCCGGGAAATATTTAACCTTCGCTCCCCGGCAACGACGCTAAGAATGTTATCACTCTCCCTAACTTCCTAAGGCTGATAGTAGGATTGGATAAAGGTAATCACATACCAAAATTTAATTCAGGTAGCTAGCCTTACCTGGACCAGAGAGGGATCTCTCTTTGTAAATTTAAACAATCCAGTGAATGGTTGAGTACAATTTTTTAGGTTAGTTATGATTCTCAATAGATTAAGGTTTATGTTTTTTTGGAGTTTTGCTCGATAAGAATGATAATTAGGAGACTAGGTCTAGGGTCTTGATTTGATTTCAAAGGTTTAGTTACAGAGGTAAGGGTGAGGCAAAGTAGGTAAGATAAGAATAATAATTATTTTTTCATTGTGGATAGAGTGAAATGAGATAGAATCATAATGAGCATTAAATTGAATTCATTCATCAGAAGAGAAAGACATTTTTATGAAAATCTTATGAAAAACAGAGCATGGAAAGCATGTTTTATGTTAATAAACTGATAAGATTTAGCATAAAGAAGAATATATGTGAAATATGAGCAACATAACATTCAACATCATGAGTTTACAGAGAATTTTTTTTTTCTCAAAGGCATACCACAGGAGTCTCAACATTATGTCTACAACATTGTCCTTGATTTCATTAGAAAAAGTTTGTACAATAGCTCCACTGCAAATAAAAGCTATCCAACCCAAAAAAAAGAGAGTCTACTTATAAAAAATATAGACTATGACACCTCATCAGGACGAAATCCCATCCAAAATGGATAATAAGTGCAAAATATGAGTCACTTCCTAGTTTCTAGCGAGGTTAGAAACCATTCCTTGAATTTTTGTTGTAAACTAGGAGTGTTTGTCCCTTACATTAATTACATATTACATCATGATAGGAAGCCAAAAACAACCCAATAAATCTATTTAAAAATAATAGGACAACATTTCCTCGAATTTGTGACCATTTCTGATCTTGACAAGTGTCCCGAGGAATCCAATGCTTATTTGTGACAATTCTGACCAAAAAAAATAAAATAAAATTTGCAGAAGCGTAAAAGAAATTTGGAGGAAATTTTGAGGAAATTTGAGAGGTCCAAATCCACTTCTTAAAGAACGGTCAACTAGCCATATGTGTATATTTTCCATAACATCTTGAATTTTGCAAAATTACCCACCGGAATGCCTTCAAAAGTTCATTCTCCCAAGGTTACTCCAAAATCTTAACAAAGTGTTCGAGAAGCATAACAAAGCACTTTAAGAGGGATTTTGGAGGTCTCCCCAAAGGATTTTTGGGCTGCAAGTGGTATGTTTTGAAATATTAGGATGTTTTCTACAAAATGGAGTCATTAAGCACTTCAAAACCTTGTTCCAAACCCATGAAAAGTTGATTTTAAGACTGCTTGTCGAAAATTGCAAAAAATGACCTGGAGCAAGTGTATTGTTGGAATTTATCTCAAAAAATAACACCTGTGCATAATCTAAAGGAAATTTTTGTTCTTTGGCATATGATTGACAAAAACCTCTTTCACTTTCGTAAAATTCATCTCCATTACTTCAGAAACTGATTTTGAAGCCAAATTGTCCCTGTGTGCAATGTAAACCCTCACAAATGACCACGAAGATCTAAAAATGATGCCATGGGTATGAGTTGGCTCAAACCTAGAATGGTGACCTCCCTTGTATCTCGTCTTCTCACTTTCCATGGTGTTTGTCATTGGAATGATGAAAACCCTAAGGTGTCAATGAAATGAGTGAATGAATGGAAATCTGGAAAACATAGTGTAGGAAGGTGTGAGTTTGGTGGATGAAATGGAGGGTCTTGAAGCTGAGAAAAAATCTAGAAAAAAATTATTAGGTAATGTTGATTCAAGTTGTAGTTTGAATGAGAGAAAATGGATGATTGGAATGTGTCAAAATGTCTAAAACACAGGAAATTCCCAATTTTGACTATGAGAATAGCCTATGCAATAGTAGGGTAAGTTTGTGAGGTGAAATAGGGGTGATGGTGTTGAGAAATTTTTTTGAAAAAAAATCAGTGAATAGGATGTTGTCTTGTCTCCACAATGAAGGTGGAATGAAAGAAAATGGAGGAGTTTAGGATGATGAAAACCTCAAAACACAGTTATTTCCCAATTTTGACTGTGGGAAAAAACTAGTGAAGAAGTGTTTTTGATATTTGAGGGCCATGGAGCTTGATAAAAATATTGATAAAAATTCAGTGGGTAGGCTGATACCTTAGCTCCACAGGGTAAGTGTAATGAGGTCAAATGATAGGTTTAGGTCATTCAAAACCCTAAAACACAATCACCTTGTGTTTTCACTATTTTTACAGTGTAAAATAGTTTAGAATTAGGGTTTTGATGGTGTGATTCATGTTATGGATGGTGATGTAGTTGATAGGCTTGTGATAATGGAGCATGGGAGTGTAGGAATAATGGTTTAGATGATGGGTTAGGGTTTAGGTTGAAAAGTGTAGGTTAGGGTTTGTCAACATATAGAAAAAAAAAATATATGTAGACAATGAAAAGCATGGAGGAGAAAATAAAAGAAGATGACATGCCTTTAAAACCTCAACATTAAACCAAAGACTAGCATGGATGAAGGCTTACCTTTTATTAAAGGCCACACCAAGGATGAGTTGACAAGCCTTGAAGGTTTTTGGAGGGTTTGAATCTTGAAAACACCAGAAAATTTCACCTTGCAGAAGCGTAACAACTGGAAACTCTCACCACAGAAATGTAACACAACCTTTTCTCTCACCACATAAATGTAACAACTCGCTTTCTCTCACCACAGAAACGTAACAACTAGTTTTATCTCACCACATAAACATAACAACTGGTTGTTCTTCTTCACTACAGGGCATAACAACTGGCTGTTAAAGACCACACGAGCGTAACACTTCCTGTAAAAAGCATAACAAAGGAGGTTTTGAAGGGTTCCAACACTACAAGAGCATAACAAGAGTGCTCAACAATATCCAGAAGCGTAACAAAAGTGATTTTGAAGGATTCCAAGTGGATTTTAGTCAGATTTAAGCTTTGAACATTGGAGTTTTGGCACTATGGAGGGCTAATGAAGTGAAGAGAAACTCTCTCACTCACATGAAAGGGTATAATGAATAAAATGAGGGTTTATTTTGCTTTTATAAGCTTGTGAGATGACCTTTACCACTTTTTCCTTTTGAGACTTGACAATGACTCTTTTTAACCCTTTTGCTCTTGAAAAGTGACATGTTTCCCCTTCAAATGACATAAGAAGGAAGATTAACCTCCTTCATTCTGTTTGACTCTTGAAGTGATCTTTTTCTTAGCATTTTTTAAATGAGACATTGAAATAAACTTCTTCCTTTCAAATTTGTGAAATACTACTTACCCTTTGACATTTGCAAATGACCTTTTTGACCCTTTGTGCAACTTGGAAAGTGACATGCTGGTCTTTCAAATGAGGTAAGAGGGAAAAGTAAAGTTATTTTGAACCCTTGATATTTGACGTGACTTGATTGACTTTTTAATGAAATAATGAGACAAACTTCTCCTTTTCACGAAATAGTAAGGGTATTTTTCAAAAACTTTTGAAATTTCCTCATTGGATATGACCTTTCAAACAAGATGAGATGTATTTAAAATAGAGGATGAATCCTTTTGCATTTGAATGGAATAATAGGTCATATTCACCTACTTTGGAGCTCTGAGAGTCAATGATGACTTTTTGGATCCTTTCATAAGACAGTGAGGCAAATTTGTTATTTTTTATGAGACAGTGAAACAAACGGGAGTTGTTTGGAACTTTTTGGAACTTGACACATATGAAACAAGAGTGGAAGCCTTTGATTCATCTTCATAAACATGCTTTCTCCTTCATTAGGGTTTTATGAATGGAATGGAGGGTTTTTTCCCTATTTTCAGTGAAAATTTGAAGATTTTTCCAAAGGCAAGGTTGAACCTAGACTTGACCTTAATGAAATGAAATGACATAACGCTAGACCTCTTGAATGATGATGATGGAGATGGTGACCTTGAAATTGATGATGTGATGATAAATTAAATGAAGGAGTAGCATACATGGTTTATACCTGTTTAGTGACCAAAATTATTTCAGATAACTGGTTCGAAAAAGTACAAATTTTGACCTATGACTTAATGGAAAACAAATGAAAGAGTCATTAGATCACTGACATACCTAGGCTAACAGGTATAACAACACAATCTACATGTAAAAATGAATGTGTTGAAGTCGAACACTTGTAGAATCATTCGATTGAGGCCAATGATGTGAAACTGTCACCAAACATGAAAAACTTGCCATTGAGGCATGCAAGATCCAAGGTACTGAAAATAAGTTTCTAAACCACCTTCCCAGATAATGAGCCGAAGTCAACATGAAGTGATTCGTTGAAGGAGGGCCATGATGATTCCAACATCGTCGATAGGAAACAACATATATCTGAAGATGATAGGAGTGATTCAGGATTGTAACAGAGGGGGTCATATAAGCAGAGGATGTTTGACAAAAAGGAATTCTCTTGAAGATATTAGTGAAACGACTTTAGAGTGTGGAAAAATTTGACTCTAATAGGATCAGAGGTCATGTTGAAAAAATTAGTAATCAAATGAGAGGCAAACAGATTTCCCAAATCCACGGAGGCAAAGTGACGAATGTAGGATGTCCCCAACCCGACATGAATTGTAGACGAGTGTCATATTCAAGAGTGAAAAGCTGCCTAAAATACACATAGGATGTTCACTTTCAATTTTACCTTGTTATTTCTAGAGAGTACCTTTTTATTTTTATAGCCAGCGTGAAGAGGATAGCATATGTTGAGCGTGTAATTTAATTATTCAAATGAATCCATCCTAGTAAGTTTAACAAGCCCTAGGAAGGATAAAATCAGTCTCGTCATGGTGACAAGTATTTCGTTGTTTAATATTTAACGAGTCTGACGAAGGGGTATCTCAGTGACTTTTCATATTTAAGGATTTTGAAAAGAATTAAAAAGGAAGCTCCATCATGTCCATTTTTTTAAATCATCTCTCGAATCTGAAAAGGTAGAGAACAATATTCGAGAGAACCTCTTGACCATGTTCAATCAAGGTATTCCTTTTTCATAAATAGTAAATCTCAACCCGAAAAAGGGGTAAATGTATACTGAGATCACGTCAATTCATTCACTTTATCGAGTTTGAAATGGCAAGTACTCGAAAATCCTTTCATTTTTTAAGAGTTAGAAAATAGCTTAAAGTTGACTCCTCCTGGAGGAACGAGTGGTGTGAAAGGTTAGCAACTGGTTCCGACGATGATGTTACTTCTCAAAACAGGTAAAGGTCAAGAGGCTGGCTAATAATTCCACTCATGGTAGTGTTTCCTCAGGAAAGGGTAAAAACAAGTGAAAGCGTATGATCGACCAAGCAAATGGTGACGATGGAATGAGAAAACCAAGGCTCATTTAAAAAAATAGGTAGGTAAAAGGGAAATAACAAGAGATGTAAAATGAGGATGGTTTCATTTTTACAAAATCTTGAAACATG
Source organism: Pinus albicaulis (assembly GCA_034641835.2). NCBI lineage: Eukaryota > Viridiplantae > Streptophyta > Pinopsida > Pinales > Pinaceae > Pinus > Pinus albicaulis. Next base: position 1,596,354,331 of record CM076584.1, on the reverse strand, counting down.
GGAAACTCTGCTTGAAATTGGTTTAATTTTTTCACAAGATTGAAACATGAGGAAAAAACTATGCTTGGGAATGGTTTCATTTTTACACACGATTGAAAGAGAGACAAACTGTGCTTGAGAGTGGTTTCATTTTTAGAAAATATTGAAACAAATATAAACTATGCTTGGAATAAGTTTGCATGCCCCCAACATGGTGACTCAATTCGAGGTAGATGCCCACTAAGCTTCATCTCATTCACCTAGGTATACTACTAGTTACTAACAGGTGGATGGAATGAAGGTTTATTATGAGATCAAGTGAAAGAGTTGACTGGATTTTACAATATATAGTCAAAGACTTGAAGTGAAAGGGGATTTGTTTCATTTATTAACGAGGTTGACACGGTAAACGAACTATCCTCATAGGTACCTATTTCATTTTTTACCAAGGTTTACATACTAAAAGAACTATCCTCATGACACTTTGTTTAATTTTTTAATGAGCTTGAAATGAGAAAAGGAATTTTTCTCCAAAGAGCTTGATTCATTTTTTAAGGAGCTTGACACAAGAAAAATAAATTTTCTCCAGAGAGCTTGATTAATTTTTAAGGAGCTTGACACAAGAACATGAAATTTGCTTCTAAAACCTTGATTCATTTTTTAAGGTTCTTGACACAAGAAAAGGAACTCTTCTTCAAAGAGCTTATCATGGCCCATAAGAGGTCATGGTTCTAAGAGGTTCTCATAAGATGGGAGAACAACACTCTGGAAATCAAGGTCCAATGCCCTTAATACATGACGCACAATATCACTGACCAGATCATCAATAGACACGAGCATGGAACATGTGGCCACATAATTGACCTGTGGCGGGGAAGATACCACTTGCATGTAAGGATCATTTAGGGAAAATGGTTGATTGGGAGCCAAATTAGGACCAATGAACGACAACCAATCGATGGTCACAACTCTTCCTTCATGTGGAAAACATATCACACGAAAGAGAGAAGAGACAAGGGCTCCCATGACATAAGTATAGTCATGCCCAAGGAGTAAGTTAAAGTCCAAAGGGCCTTTGAAAACCATTACGTCTATATAGATAGTATTTCCTCCCAAAGTAATAGGCAACTTAGGAAGGATCCCTAACAGTTGACTGCTTCCTTTGTTAAACACTAACATATTCTGGGTAACAAACTTTGGAGAATGGAAAGCTTTCCAAGTAGTTAAGGACAAAATACTAATAGATGTGCCTTCATTTATTATGGTGCTAGGTACAACCACATTATATGCTTGTACCGTGATATCAAAGGTCACACAAGAAGGAAGATGGTATCTTGTCAGTTAACTCCAATGAAAGGAAGACACCAGAATACTTGGAGGGGGTGCCGTGGGAATGGGTGAACTGCCCCCTTGTGATACAGGAATGGGAGGATCACCCTCCTGTACCAAGGGAACATAAGGATTACCCTCCAATTCATGGGAATATGAAGAAAAAAAAGAACCTGAGTGGTATGAGGTTCATTCTCTACGGGAAAGACCTGATCAACTGAAGGTGGAATGAGGTCGACCATTTTATCAACCAATGGTTTTTTGGGAACGTACTCGCGAGATTCACTTTCGGAGAGAGTGGGATCGACCAAAGATGACTTCTGATCGATCACTTGATCAACTAGCAGAGGATCAAAGGAAAGCTTTCGGTAGCTAGCAAGAATACGAGGTTGAGAAGCTGTAAGGTTATCTAATGCTTTGGAGGCTTCATCTATATAAGGAAAAAGGTGATTGGGATGATTCCCTTCACATAAAATAAAAGGAAATATGACTTTACCCTTTTTCCCATGGGCCTTATTATCAGTAGTTGAGGTTTTATCACCAGCATGATCTCCAGAGGCCGATGATAAAGGCTGATTTGAACTAGTGGACCACACTTCTAATATCTTGGGAATACCAGGACAATATATAAGAAGGTGGTCACCCTTACATAAATTTCAAGGGAATTTGACTTTGCAGGACCGAATGGAAGATTTTTCAAGATCAGTTGCATTGGAATCAATGGTTTATTGGTTTCCTCTTTACTTAGTTTGCTTCTTCTTCTTCGTCCTCTTCTTCTTCTTCTTAACCTCATGGTTACTAGAATCTAAACTTTCACCAGGTGAAGAGGGAGAACGGGGTGAAGAAACAAGCAAAGAAGCGAGGGGTCAACTTTAGGATCGACATGAGGTTGAAGCTGTTCAGGTAGAGGTGAACTTGGTTGAGAAGTAGCTTGGAAATTTGGAACCATGGGGGTTGAAAATAACCAAATTGGAAAAACAACGATTAATCCTGGGAGGGACAATGTTGCCATATATGGAGCACCAACATTTCAAAAAGAAGGAAAAGGGCCAGGATTCCAATATGAGGGGATTCCATGATTGGTAAACTCAGGAACTATTTCCATAGGTCTCAACCTAAGATCTGATAAGGATTTTTGCACGGGTAAGATGTTGTTCCATGGGCAGTAAATTTTAGAAATTAAACACAAAATAAATAAAAAATCGGTGAGCTAGGAAAAAATGTTTATCAAGTATCCGTGAACTACAAAATACCTCTTGGCGAACCAAGAAGTACGGGAAGGAAATCTCCCTGAATTCTGTGTTTAGTGTATCATGTTTACAAGATGGTCGAATCCATTACCTACGAAAGGCTTGCAAACTAGTGGTGTCTCCCAAAATAAACGCGACAATATGTGGGAGTTCGGTTCACAGTAGTGTTGTCTAATGCATAACTGTTCGATGAGAGAGCCCCAAATATACTTATCATACATCAATATATTTCCATACATGGGACAAGATATCACCCCCGGATTGTAACACATACTGTTAGCGACAAATCCTACACTTAACGATGTCAGAACATGTCTCTAGCCTAGACCACTGAATATTCTCGTTAGTTCCAATTCTCCTTAAGGTAAATTGGGTTCATTTTAAGTTGATATTGATTAAAGTTTGAATTTCAAGGCTCAAAACGAGTGTCACCTAAATCCTTGTAATGCAAACTAAATGCGAAAAATAAATCTTTACGTTTCGATTAAGCCTAAACTATTTAGGGAAGAGAGACAAGCATAAATGCGATCAATGCAACAACAATAATGCCCCCCAAACTAGTTCAAAGCTACAAAATACAATTATTTTCAATCGAATTCACTTTTCCCAAACGAATGCAACTTATTGAAAAATGAAAATTCTCTTATTTTCACTAAGATGCACAAAGATTTTTTTTTGTTTTGTTTTTCACTTTGAAATGTAATAAAAAGAAAAAAAATGAATAAAAGAAGAAATGAAAATCCTTTCACTTTTCTTTCAATTGAACAAAACAAAAACGACTTTAAAGAATGCGCGAATGAAATGCTTTTCACCCTTCTGAAAATGATAAAGATAATCTAAATAAAAATTTAAATGAAAATCACTTTCGATTTATTTTGAATTTAAACAAAAAACACAATCTTTTAGACTTGTGAATCAAACAACTTGTGATCTTGTGTTTGACACTAAATCGAAGGGAAGATCAGAGATGCAGAGATGACCAGAGCATACAACAAATCACTTCAAAACAAGGCAATAAAAATGCGACAAAGGGTGTTTGAAATGGTGAAGAATTCCCAAAATTATAAACAAATCAAACAGATGAAAAAGACTCACTCAGAGAAGACAAGTAAGTCAAACACACAACAAGGATATCACTGAGATCCAATAGAATTCCCTCAAGAGCCAGGACACACTGGAAAATAAAAAGGGAAACTCAAATTTTCCTAGGTCTGGGATCGACACTTCTGTGCTAAGAAGAAGGGTGTTGAAAGACAAATCATTGCGGTTGTACTATATAGAACAACGTTGCTAGTGTTAATATGAAAACAAAAGGCACATCGGTCACTAAAAACAAGGAAAATTAAAAGAGTCTCACACAAACACCAGACCTAACACAATGAAGTGACTATCAATCCTTACATAACCTGACAGAGGCCTAAGCAGATTCAAATTTCAAAAATCGACGAAATTGATTTAGGATCAGTTTGGGGAAGGAAGACTAAGAGGCTAAGCTCCCAAGTTGAGTCACCATTTCTATTGTCAAGATAACTCCCCTATGCAGATAGAGGCGATCTTTCTATCCCTAGAGTGGGTCAAGCAACACAAGATTATTTGTAATGCAAATCTCTCTTAACTAATTTTTACAATGCAACGAGGACATAGACATAAATACCTTTTTCCCAATGCTACGCTTGAATCCGTTGATGGCGACCTTGATCCACGATCCTTGTAGGCGCGCTCCCTGCTACTAATGGCACATGGATACCTGCGGATGATCAAGAGACAACACAAAATGTAATACAATATATAATAAATGTAAAAATTAGCTATCTAGCAGATCAAGGAGTACCAAAATATTTGTATAAACATTTAGACAAATATAGAAAGAAAACACCAGATTTTATTATTGATAAATACAAAAGGATAACTTAAAACCAAGGCCTTGATGTTAGAGGCATCCTTTGGTGAAAATCTAAGTCCTTCACCGAGGCTCAAAAGAATTCCTTCTCGTGAACACTTAGGCTTTATCAAAATGCTAGGATGCAAGAGGATGAGAGTTCATAAGAGTCTGAAAATGACCAACCAAGCTCTAAAGTTGGGGGAATGAGGGATGTGAATTTATAGTAAGGGAGAAGAGATTGACAACCCATGAAAGGAGGATGAAGGCCCACTTTCTAAGGGATGTGTTGTATCTCAAGAAACAATCCCTTGGATGTGGTAAGGAATCAATGCTTAAGACATTTTATAAATATATGTCACAAAATTATAATATCAGATGGTCTTTGTTTAACACCTTTGGAAAATAATTATTTAATACCCTCAATAATCTGATATAATGAAAGCCTTCATAATGCCATTCACTACCGATATTGAAAGAAATGGAAAGAAGAACTGGAAGGGAAACTCAAAATGATATGTTGAGAAACATAATCTATCACTTTAAATCTTAGAAGAATCTTTATGTAAACATAATAGTTGGAGTGAAGGAGTGCACATTAAGGATGTTTAACTCTTACTTACAGATGTAAAAAGAGAGCCGCAACTACATTACTTCACCTAATTCAAAGAAGGATAAACACATAGTGAAAATGGAAAGACACATCAACATCAACAGGTGCAACAAACTTGATCTTCTTTCATTAATTTATCAGAAAATCCAGTACAAAATTTACAGTTATCCAGAGGTCCAAAACTTGGAACCTTCTTCCTTCCTTCTCATTTGTTTAAATACAGTACAAAAGTAGTTCGTACAGCTGGAACTACTTGTAACTGTTCGAACTACCTAGAACTGTGTAAACTAACTATTACATGAAAATTAAAAACTTCATACAACATTGATCTTTTAACAAAAGATAAATAAAACTAAAGTATCAATCTATTTGCTGAATTTGGATTTGATCAGTTGTCACTGTGTTCTCCGGATTCGCTGACGTGTCCTTTTGGGATGCTGAGGTGTCACCCGGTGAATCATTCATCAATGCTTTGCACTTATTCCATATTTCAATGTTGGATTTGGGAGAATTGACCAATTTGTGATATTCTAATATGAAGGCAGTGATTTTGTTGAAATTAGGCTTTTTTTGTGAACAAAGTATTTACCATCCATAATAATTGAAAATGCCCCTATAAGAAATTAACAACTGTAGCTCCTTTCATGATAGCGATTTTCTCATGAGAATTATCAACCTTACTCTTTTCTATCACTAACAGTGGCTCATATGAATCCCATGATAGAAGACTGCCTTTTAGATCCCAGCATGACGACAACCCTGCTCCGGTCCTTTTGTCAAATATGTTATAAAATCTGTTTACAGGTTGTATAATTTCTGTCAACTTCTTCTCTGCCATTTTCCTGCATACATTTTTCTCAATCAACTTATTAATCTCTAGTCCTATATTTAATTTCGTTTTCCCATCTGTCTTTGAATTGATGAAATTAATGAATTTATTTGCCCATAAAGCTCTGTTAAGAGTTTTCTGTTTGTCAGCCATGACCAATTCCTGTAAATCTCTGACGATGCTCTTTTCCTATGAAACTATTGTCAAGGACTCCCAAGTTGTTTTCATGATTTAAATGATCTCATTCCATACAATATATTTTACTTGAATCAGAGTTATGTTTCCTTTCAGCTTTTCTTTCAGACCCTTTGTGGGCTCGAGGGGTCCTGACCCAGGTTTGGATGTTCAAGGTTTGCCAACAAACCCCTATACTACTGGCCCTTTCGGCAATGACCTGCTTGCGCAGGCCAAAGTCTCACCCAAAGTAGTATGGGTGGGTGCTGGAACTAGGTTTCCGCACCTTGGGAGAGGATAGGTAATTCAAGCGGAGCTGCGTTCACCTTTATCGTGACTCGATCCGGTATCACCGAGCCTAGATTCCCTTCTCATCCACGTGCACAATGGAAATATTACTGACAGAACTTAATAGATAGAGAATTCATATAAAAATACACAGATATTTCAGATATTCTTGTAGGAAGCAAGTAGAACAAACCCAGATCGCAGCGTAAATAAGTACACAAGTATGTTCGCAACTTAACCAATAAAACAACAACATATACTAAGTAATCAAGACGTCACATATTCATATCACAACAATTCTAGTGGATTCAGATAGGCAATAATACTTCCGCATTCATTAATATTTCAGATCTATGTACAAAACCCCAAAAACCCAACATGCGCACACAACAATAGGGTCTGCACACAGCAGGACAAAGGCACTCTACGCACATAGCAGCAGAAGTCCTTACCCAAAAACCCTGACCGGATCTATCAATTTGCACTTAGCAGAAATCTCTTATCATTCTTAGCCTCATATACAACTCAAAAAGGTTCAAATACTTATACTATTCTAGCTTATGCATCCAATGGTCCGCAAACCATGGTTTGTGGACTTGTAATATTCCAAAATTTGCACATAAGCAAATTGGAATATTAGATTTTTCTACTTTCACATAGGAGAGGAATAAATGGGTAAGGAGGCCCATGAACAATAAAATATGAATAAATTCCACCTTAGTAAGGGAAAAGATCACCTTAGGAGCTGGTTTTACACTTGCAGGTGTGAACAAGGACATTTTAGATGGAGACATAGTCAAGTTTGACTAAGTCAACAACCATTCTTGAGGAGGAAGAAATACTCAAGTAAACTAGCTCAATGTGAACAAGGATCAGCCTAGACACACATATGAGAACCGGATTGAAGATCCCTTGTTGTGAACAGAGGCATTGCAGGTGGATTGGTTCCAGTTGACCAATTCAACAGTGCTATCACAAAGAGGAGGGAAGCTAACTAGGGCAGCGTAGTTTTGAAAGAGGAAGCTTCATGAAGAAGTCACTTCAACTTTGTGTGGGGTTCGGGGTGAGGAGGCTCACCAAAGATAAAAGGAAGGCATAGAATCAAAGGGATATCATTCATGTATTCAGATATTTTGGTCTTGAGACCACTTGCATGCTTCAACTATTTAGCCAGAGTTGATGCACTGCTTAGTGCAAGGAATTCCTGTGTGGGAATTCCATCCTCTCTTGAGATCAACTTGCTTAAGGGATAAAAGGGGAGTGATTTGAGCTTAATTTCAGAACTTGGCTTGGGGCCATTCATCCATACTCAGCCACAACGCAGTATCTTTCAGAAAACTGCGTCCTTGATGCAGAGGCAACAACAACAGTGTTGCATCCTTTGATATTGTGCTAGTCTTTGAGGAGGAGGTGCTTATTCCCCTCCAGGATTTTGTTAGAGAGGCCCTTGGCCATATTTATGTATTATTAAGATATTTCATGTCATATTCAGCCATGCATAATACATATATGCAGTAACTGCGTTATTTCTGCAGTGTTGCTTGTTATTCATGCATTTTGCCGGAAACCTTGCCGGGTGTTTTGTTTTTACTGTATAAGTGATTAAAACTCCATTTATTTGCTGTATTAGTAATATAAACCTCTGATTAGAATTATTCCATCATTTTATATAGAATCCCTCATGAAAATTATGCTCTCACAATATTCAGAAATTTCTGTTTAGCAAGGTCATGGGAAATTAATGTTTTCCAGCCTAATCGGGAAAGGAGTTGTTGTTTACCATAGCTAGAAGCATTATTTTGAGCTTAAATTCATATAATAGGTCCCTCATGACCTAAGATATCATATCCAGCCTTTTCCCCTACTTATTTTTATGCTCATTTCTGAAAACAACCTTTTTAGGGCATAAAATCCCAATTTTCCGCACTTTCCGGATCATGAAACAAAGTGAAAGCTGCTGCTGTAGCTAAAAAAATATGTCTATGTGTTTCTTATATATATTTTAAGCTTATTCATCATAAAATTACCGTTATACAGCTTATTCATTGCATAGTTCCAGATTTGGAACATTATAGTGGTATCAGAGCATGATCTCTGGCACAGCCTGTGAGATCAAGCTATCAGTGAAGAAAAGAGGAAAATAAGAGATCAAAATTATGGAGAGGATGATCTTATGCTCATCCATTTTCATATCCATGAAGAAAGGAGAAGAGAAATGCATTGAAACTCCAAGAGGGTTTCAAGGAGGAGAGAGTTGCAGTGAAACCTCTAGGTTTCAAGAGGCAGAAGGAGATGCATGCACTTCCTATTCTCATATAGGAGGTGAAGGGCAAGGATACCACTTAGAGAATGAAATACTGAGTGGGTATTTGGAAGAATACAAGTGCCAACCTAGGGCTTTCAAAAAGACCCTAGATTTTCCTCAGTTTATTCAACTGAGAGAAGAGAAAAGACCGTGCAGCAAAGGATAGATCAGAGGCAATAGATTCCTATTGTCTAAATTTTATGGGTCAAATACATCAAGATCTTGGGCAAGAAAGCTCGAGGCATTCTTCATACTTCATCCAATGGAAGAGAGGGAGGCAGCAGAAGTTGCAGCACTGCACCTGGAGGGTGAAGCCAATGCTTGGTGGTGCAATCACTCAAGCTACACAAGAGTGACTTGTTTTTCTGAGTTTACTCAAGAGCTAATAAGGAACTTTGATGAGGAAATATCAGAGGGGAGAATACCCACACCACCATGGGAGGAGGCAAGTACTAGCGCTGCCATGAACTTGAGAGAGCAGCCTTCTACACCAGCAGTTGGATCAACCAACATATTGAAGAGAGGACCTCTTGCAGCCATAGAAGATGTCCCAAAAGGCTCACAAAGGTATGCATAAGTTTCCATGTCTTAACATTTCAGAAAATTTTATGGAAAGGGTTGGAGATTTGTTTGCATATGGCCTAGGATCAAATGATATTGCTGAGATAGAGCAGCAGGATTGCACTGCGCTGTGCAAGTCTGAAGGGTTCAAGGGAGATTTGAACTCTCAACCTCATGTATCACTGATAAGTTACACACAACCCTTGAGGTTGGAGTGTGAATTCTTGGAGGATGGAGTGAACCTTGCTCCAAGCAAGTTCATGGAGAATCAAATGTGCATCTGGGAGTTGATGCATGAGATAGCCAAATCACCCTCGAGGAGGGTTACAGTGCTGTCAAGAGGTAGTAGCAATGAGACCTTGCCTTCAGCCCCTTTGGATCCTTATGGGTCCAAGATAATCATTGATGAGAGATCTTTTCTTGGAGGTCTCCAAGGAGTTTCATTTCAGCCTCTTATGAAGTGCAAGGAGAAAGGTCTGATATGGGAGGATGGTAGACCTCATTGGAGGAATGCCAAGACGGGAAAATCTAGGAGGAATCCACATGGAGTTGAGTGGATGTGGATGGGAGGCAAGAGAATGGTAAACCTCTTGCAAGTCTATGACACCGGGAAGCAAGAGGCAATGCTGCGTTGGCTACTCTTGAGAGAGTTTGGTCAACCTATGACATGTCCTTTTCCATGGGGTGAGAAGAGGAAGGAAGATTGGCAAGATACTTTCATCATGGGGAAGCAAGGAGTGTGGATGCATTATGATGATATGGTCATTTTGTTTTCAATGCATCAGTTGTATGATGGAGGTATGATGAGGCAGCAAAGTCATTTGTTGCTTTGGAGGATCGGGAGAGAGCAAGGGCATATTTTCTCTCACACTTGGCATGATGCTGCAGGAGTAAGGGATGGCACTAGCAGAGTGCAAGGAGCAGCACCTCCATCTTGGGAGGATCTCTACATACAAAACAAAATTTTGGGAAGAGTCTTTGACACAATCTATGTCAAAGAATTGAGCTTTGAGTTGACAGTGGCCCTACTCCAAAGGCTAGCAGCGTTGTCACTTGGGAGCTTGGATTTCTTGCTGGAGTGTTCTCAAGACCACTTCACAAGTAATACAACTTGGAGGCATGTGGAAGATGAGCATGAGGAAGTAATGGATGGAAGCATCCCTTACTATGTTTTGACCTTCTTGGCTTGGGTTCACAAGCACAAGGAGAAAGAGCTACATGCAGCATTTGTGGACTTTCCTTCCATGCATTTTTATGCGTACCATCCCTTAATGGGGGAGTTCACTTGGGAGGGCATTCAATTGAATGTATATCAACATATGGAGAGATGCACAGCTCGAAAGATGAAGAAAAGGTTGGCACAACCACTTCCCTACTCACTTGCAACAAGGGAGAATTTGCACTTGAGCCATTTCAGCTCAATGACCGAAGTACATGATAGAGGAGGTAAAATTTTGCTTTGTATTTTACACTTCCTTATCTATATGAGCAGCATATCATACCAAGAAGGGTATTTTACTCTTGCATATTATATTATTATGTACTTGAGGCCACTTGCAGCGTTTATGATGGCCGTTCTATTTGTGGATTGTGGGGGAAAGCCACATGGTTTTCGGTGTGCATCATTGGCACCAAATTATGCTTTCATGTTTCCATTTTGTAAAATGAATGTGGCAGAAAAAAAGTGGCTGAAAAGACACTTGTTGCACTATGTATTGAGGCAGGCAAAGAATGCCCTGCATTGGTTCCATGTTTGGGACTATGTTCTACCTCCTTTTTTTCATATGTTTATGCTTCCATACTATGCTGCTAAAACATTGATTGTAGGAAGCACCATTGGAGGAGTGGCACAGAAATTTTAGGCCCAATAGAGAAAAGATGGTTCTTCATACTTTGTTTTTGGTCATCTAACCTATTATTATTAGATGGACCCAAGTACACCATGTAAGACCAATTTTACCCTAAGTAAAATTGCTTTCACCATATAAAATAACTTATTTGGTCATATTTAACCCAAAACAAGGAAATTAATTAAATAAATCCTCTTGAAGACTGTTATATCTAAGCCATATATCAGCAGCAGCCCCATATATATCATAAGTTGAGAGAGAAGCAACAAGAGATGCACATTTTAACTCCACACAATCAGCTATGTAGACCACCTTTCTTGCAGGAGCTCAAGGTGGAAGAGATCCTTCATGAGTTGCCATACTGGAGGGTGACTCATTTTTTTTGGTTAATAGATTGGGGAGTAGAGATTAAAATGGGGATGTTGAATCCCAATCTATATCAGCTCTCATGCTTCAAGAGGACCTAAACCCATTGTTGCTTCCATGGATGTTTCATTGTCACACAACGTTAGCTATTTGGGATGCTTCCCAAGAGATGGATTGCACACTTTGGAGGGGCAACTTGGAGATATATTGATGATGCAGCACCTTGATCCTTGGAGGATTTCATATTATGAGGTTGCTGTAGGTGAGAAGAGGGTGCTCTTTAGTCCTATCCTTGCAGTTTCTTGAGGACAAGCAACATTTGGGAGGGGAGGACTGTAATATTCCAAAATTTGCACATAAGCAAATTGGAATATTAGATTTTGCTACTTTCACCTAGGAGAGGAATAAATGGGTAAGGAGGCCCATGAATAATAAAATATGAATAAATTACACCTTATTAAGGGAAAAAATCACCTTAGGAGCTGGTCTTACACTTCCAAGTGTGAACAATGACATTTTAGATGGAGACATAGTCAAGTTTGACTAAGTCAACAACCATTCTTGAGGAGGAAGAAATACTCAAGTAAACTAGCTCAATGTGAACAAGGATCAGCCTAGACACACATATGAGAACTAGATTGAAGATCCCTTGGTGTGAACAGAGGCACTGCTGGTGGATTGGTTCCAGTTGACCAAGTCAACAACGCTGTCACAAAGAGGAGGGAAGCTAACTAGGGCAGCGCAGTTTTGAAATAGGAAGCTTCATGAAGAAGTCACCTCAACTTTGTGTGGTGTCCGGGATGAGGAGACTCACCAAATATAAAATGAAGGCATAGAATCAAAGGGATATAATTCATGTATTCAACTATTTTTATCTTGAGACCACTTGCATGCTTCAGCTGTTTAGCCGAAGTTGCTGCACTGCTTAGTGCAAAGAATTCCTGTGCGGGAATTCCATCCTCTCTTGAGAAAAGCTTGCTTAAGGGATAAAAGGGGAGTGATTTGAGCTTCATTTCAGAATTTTTCTTGGGGCCATTCATCCATACTCAGCCATAACACAGTCTCTTTCAGAAAACTGCGTCCTTGATGCAGAGGCAGCAACAACAATGTTGCATCCTTTGATATTGTGCTAGTCTTTGAGGAGGTGGTGCTCATTCCCCTCCGAGATTTTGTTACAGATGCCTTTGGCCATATTTCTGTATTATTCAGCTATTTCATGTCATATTCAGCCATGTATAATATAGAGATGCAGTAACTACGTTATTTCTGCAGTGCTGCTTGTTATTCATGCATTTTGCCAGAAACCTTGCCGGGTGTCTTGTTTTTACTGTATAAGTGATTAAACCTCCATTTCTTTGCTGTATTACTAATATAAAATTCTGATAAAAATTATTCCATCATTTTATATAGAAGCCCTCGTGAAAATTACTCTCTCACAGTATTCAAAAATTTCTGTTTAACAAATTCATGGGAAATTAATGTTTTCTAGCCTAGGCGGGAAAGGAGGAGCTGTTTACCATAGCTAGAAGCATTAGTTTGAGTTGAAATTGGGAGCATAGGTCCCTCATGACCTAAGCTATCATATCCAGCCATTTCCCCTACTTATTTTTACGCTCATTTATGAAAACAACCTTTTTAGGGCATAAAATCCCCTTTTTCCCCACTTTCCGGATTATGAAACAAAATGAAAGTTATTGCTGTAGCTAAAAAATGATGTCTATGTGTTTCTTATATACATTTTAAGCTTATTCATCATAACAGGACCGTTATACAACTTATTCATTGCAGAGTTCTAGATTTGGCTCTTGGTCTACCCTTGACCTAATTACAATGCTTTAGGGGCTTTGACCCACCCCAAACCCCTGCTCTATACTAAATATAATCAGAAATATGCAAAATGGACCAGTTTTGTAGCTTTGTGGGAGACCCTGTTCCAACACCCTTGATTTCATCATAAGTTGTTTGGCAATCTGATTTATACTTATTGACTTCTCCTTCTTTAGCTTGCATTATCTTCATCAATGTATCAAGCTCTCTCTGAGTCTTCTTAAGATCAATTTCTGCCATTTTAAGCTCAGTGCTCAACTGGGACAATATTGCTGCTGGATCATCAGTTCTAGATGACATGACTATAGTGCAAGAATGACAGTCAATTTGACTCTGAAAGTTAAGTACAAACTCTTTAAACACGGAAACCTCCTCCTCTTTCTACAAAAGCTAATGTAAAAGAGTCTCTTTTTCATTCTCTACCTCTGCTGCCATTGAGTGTTCTCGAGTAGGCAACTTTAACTTCTTCTTTAATACATTGATCTCTGAATCTGGACTTTGTAACAACTTCTGTACAACTGATTTATCATTAGGATCTACTCTAATTTTTACAATTATCTTTTTCAAATCTTCATTCTTATTTGAAAGAGCTCGAGAATTAGCCTTTTCCAATTTTAACTGTTTGATCACTTTTGCTAACATTTGTTCTGCCTTTTGAGCAGCTACACTCGTTTTGGTTAGATCATTAACAATCAATTGGCCTGTCTGCATATGCAAATTAAATTTATCAAGTAAAGGGATTTGCTTCACATCAACAGTTAAAATTAACAGTTTTAAAACTGGTGGATGACCCTACTGTAATTTTAGATGGGTGAGAAAAATTAATCTTAAACTGGTCCCTTTCTAAGTCCATGGCAGTCAACAATTTGGTTTGGTCTAGAGTAATCTGATACTCAGCTTGAGCCTCCATACTAGCTTTCATCTTCTGATTTTTTTCTGCAATTTGAGAAAAAACTTGCTTGATATAAGGAACTTGATCCTAAACATCTCCATGTCTTGAGGGTGAAGCTAGTGCATTCTGAGCATATCCTAATTGAAGAAGGAAACTGACCTGGGTGCTTGGTATTTCTTCAGTCAATCTAGCTCTCTTCTCAAATATTTTCTCTTCATCTTCAGAATCAACAAATTTCTCCTTACTTCTCTTGCTCATTTTTTCAGAAATGACTGGAGTTTGAATGCTGGAACTAACCGAATCTGAAACACTTTTTTTAGCCAACTTATCTATTTTAGGCTCACTGTCATGAACAAAAGCAGAGTAACCATTTTTAATTCTTCTATTAGAGGTTACCTTGTGAGGATCATAGGCCCATTTCTCACCTAGTAACAGGTGCATGCCTTCTAACATCCTATCAGCTTCATTGGTTTCTTGCCTCATATTCACTATGAATGGTCCCACATACATAGGCAACTTAAACAAATGACCTTTCTTCATTGGAACAAAATTTACTTGATCTAAATTCAGACTCTATCTAATAAAATCCAATGCAAACAACCTCATGGGGACAAAAATTGGCAATCTATAATGTTCTATCCCAACTCCATATAATCTAAGTTCTGAATGATCTTCATATAAAAACCAGTCCCCAAATTTACAATTAGTACCTAATTGAAGAAACTCCTGAGCTTTTGGCAAGAAACATGGAGGAGGAACTCCATTCAAAAACTTATAAGCAATTGGCATAAAATAAGCAGCAAAATCAAACACCCCTCCCTCATCTAGTTCATTTCTTACTGTATCAGTCCAGAAAAATACTGACTATTTTTTCTTATTTACATCCATAATGTTTAGCCCCAAATGTAAGAATTCTTCTACATTTTGATACAAAAACATATAAGTGATAAGTGAAGGGAACCTGAAAGATTCGGTAAGGGAAAATCTCATGAGCCGAGTTTTAACATCCTCTTTACAGTAAGAGGGAATATCCAACACCACTTTAGGCTTCATCATCAAGAAAAATAATCCAAACACTGACCTGTCAATTTGAGCAACATCTTCTTTTCCAAGTATCTTTGACTAAGATTGTAGCACTGGCCTGACTTCTGCATCAAAAATATCCAATGGGAATTATTTATCATGTGCTGAAAACCGCTTTGTATCTGGCTTCAAAAAGAGGATGACCTGGGTAAACTCCTGTCCTGCAAAATTATCGTAAAATGATGCCAATGATTCATTAATGAACTGGACATAAGACTCCGACTCAAGATAACACAGGGCTTGACGAACTAACTGGGTTGTAAATTGAAGGACATTTTCCCCTAAACAATTCATCATGAAAAATTTTCCAGGATACAATGTAGACACTAACCAATACACGAATTCGGGAAAAAGAAGTGTTTTGGGGATGCATGCAGACAAAACACCGGAATTGGCCATGGCTGAGTAGATGGGTAAAATTTTCTCATTCAGGAGAACTTGCTGGTAGAGGGAAAAATTCTCCACGGTGCAGGTTGTTTCCCTAATATCTTGCTTAGTGTCCATGAGAGGAATATGGCTAGAAGAGCCGGACATAGAAGACTTCTTAGCCATGGAATAGTTCAGGGTGGCGTACAATTAAACACAGAGATAAGAAAATAGAGTGACTAGGATGACCAATAAACCTTGTTCGTGTTGCGATGTTTATGGTCATTACACTTATGATTTTCCTCGGTTACCACCAATGCGGCAGCTATGGGAGTCTCAGACCACTATGCAGAGACAACCATCTTCTCCTACTCCCCACTTGGATACCTCTCGCCCCACCGTGTCTATCGATCCTCTCCCTCAACCATGACTCGTGGCTACCCCATCACCTCATGACCCAGTACCCACTCACCCTTATCATTCTGGTTCCTTTGATCACCAGATTCTCATGATGGCCTCTGACCCACCCCTCACCGCTGATCTTCACCTTCAAACGAGGTCTTGTCAGTACTCCAACCCTCTCGTTCCTTCTATCCTCAAGTTCCCACCATCAGGTCCTACACAGCCTCTTCCTTCTACCATAGAAGCTGTCAACCCTGCTAATGACCAATTCATTGTTTTTGATACCCGTCAGTTAGACCATCCCCCTCTTCCTGCATCTGTCGCTTTCCAAATCCCGGTCACAATCCGAAATGCCACTATCGCTCGATGCGTTATTGATGAGGGGGCATCTACTTGTGTAATGTTTGCCTTAGTATGGCAACAACTTGAATCTCCTGAGTTGGCCCCTTCCACACTCACCCTTCGTGCGTGGGATAGCCATGCCTCCCAACCCATTGGCCTTTTCCCCAATTGTCCTATTACCTTGGCAGAAAAGACTATCTATGTCTATGTTGAAGTTATCGACGCCCCTCTTGACTACAACATCCTTTTGGGGTGTAGTTACACCTATGCCATGTCTGCCGTCCTATCTACAGTTCACCACAAGATGCTTTTCCCCCTTAACGGAAAAATCGTCACCATCGACCAGTTAAATTACCATGAATCCAACTCTCAGACTTCCCCTCAGTCCTTTATTTCTGCTGTCCTTAATCCTTTGCCCAGTAAAGATTCCTCCTTGCTTGGAACCTCTCCCAAACTTCCTACCTTATCGGCCTCTAGCCTGGCGAACGTTTGCATGATGCAATCCTCTTGGGCTAACCTTACACAGCCCACTTTGGCTAGAAAATAATCTCAACCCCCCCACACTCCACCAGCTCCTAGCCCTTCGCCCCCACTAGTTAGCCTTTTTCCTTTGGAAACTCCTCCCCCAAATAATCCTCACACACCTCCCTTCCCTAACGGATCAATTCCGCCCGATTTTAACCCCCTCGGTGCCACTCCTCCTGCCCATTTTCCTGCTGGTCAGATTTTGTTCCTCGCTCCCCCTCCCAAAGCTTCTTCTGTTCCTATGTTGGCTATCCTCTCCCTACCCAACCTGACCCTGGGTATACCATTATGGTATCTAAACCCCCCTGCCCCCACCCTGCCTAGTCAACCCAAGCTGTATATTGCCTTGACCCCGGTTCAACCAATACCCATGACCTCTACCGCTGCTTCGACACCTCCGTCACCTCACCCGACACCTCCTCCCGTTACAACCATGTCAGGCAACCATAGTAACTCTCGCAGGGGGGCACCGAAGGACACGATTGCTCTAACAAGCCCTACCCATCCTCACCTTCCAAAGCATCCTATCCAGTGTGCCTTGTGTGATGTTGTTGGCCACGCCACCCATACCTGTCCCGAATTACCATCCCTCAAAACCATGGTCAATGAAACGATTCCTGCATCTGATGTCCCCACGGTATCTGTCAACATCCCTGGTTCCCTTCCCAAACTTAAAAACTTGCGCACCAATCACCCTTGTTCTTTATGCGATTTCCATGGACATTATACCTACCTTTGCCCCTGCCTTGACGAGTATCGCGCTTCTTTGGCCGCATACCGCCAATTCGAAGCCACACTTGCTCGTCCTCATTTTTTAACCCCCTACCACACACCTACCCCTATTACCATTTCTCATTCTGCTACTGAAATGACCGAACCTTCAGCCACTATTTCCTACCTCTCCTCCTCACAACGTTTCCCAGCAACCAACCCCTTAGTCCCCTCCCTCGATGTTTCACCTACCCACTCATCTGCTAACACCAATGTAAGCCCCTCCCCTCAAAATAAGATATTTCATGTTTCTACCTATTAAGGACATCCTATGCCATCCACTCTTCCTCTCTTCCAGTCCGATGAAGACATCATGGAAGCCATGACTGAACCTGACTTTCCATGGGACGACATGCACCATCGTGCATATTTTCTTCCACATCAATCGCATGACCAATATGCTCTCGAAACCAAAGACTTCATTCCTAATAAAGTTGATTGGTTCAAAAACCCCATTCCTGCCCCTGACGCTTTCGAAGAAGGCAATATGGCTAATATCTCTCCTACCATCAAAATAGACATTTCTGTCAAACCAGGTGTCGAAGAACACATCACCCTGGGTGCCCAATGCACTCCAGAAGAAATCCAAGCCTACACCAAACTCTTCAAAGAATTCCATGATGTTTTCGCTTGGTCCTACTCAGAAATGCCTGGACTCGATCCGGCCATTGTCGAACACCACATCGACACATGGCCTGATGCCACTCCAGTTCGTCAAAAGTTGAGACCCATTCATCCCTCCAGACGTGAAGCCATCAAAGCTGAAATCGATAAGCTCCACCAGGCTGGTTTCATTTACCCCATTGAATACACCACTTGGGTCTCCAACCCAGTTCCCGTTCTCAAAAAACAAGGCACCATTCGTGTTTGCACAAACTTTCGCGATTTAAACAAAGCTTGTCACAAAGACAACTTCCCCACACCCTTTATCGACCAAATCATTGACGAGTGTGCGGGACACGAAGTTTTATCCTTTATGGATGGCTTCTTAGGATACAACCAAATCTTTATCCGTCATGATGATCAACTTAAAATCGCATTCATTAGTCCGTGGGGCACTTTTTCATACCGCGTCATGCCATTTGGTTTTAAAAATGCTGGTGCCACTTTTCAACGAGCCATGTCTTATTGTTTCCATGACTTAGCTCATATTAGCCTTGCCTATTTAGATGACCTTACCGCACTTCTCAAACATCGGGCTCAACACTTACATGATTTGCGTAACATTTTCCTCCGCTGTCGCAAGTATAACATCCACCTTAACCCTTTAAAATGTGTCTTTTGTGTTCAACAATATTTGTTTTCAGCAATATTTTCATCTTCTTCTTCTCCATTATCATCAATCTCCATATTGGAGAATTCTCCCACAGCCTCTATAAATCTTTTCATCTGTTCATCATCTTCGAATACCTGCCAATGCTTTATGTTGTCTGGAATGGATGGTCTGTAACGTACCTCCACCTCATATCTTAGGAGTGGGTTCTGTGGAGGACAGAAAGTACTGGCAGCTACCGCAAGAGAATCTGCTATTCTGTTTTTCTCCCGGGGCATGAACTGTATGTTAAATGCTGAAAAGAAGTTTTCTATCATGTCCCATACTTCATTTCTATATGCTCTGAGCCGAGGGTGCTTAGTTTGACATTCATTTTTAATCTGCCTTACGACTAGCTCAGAGTCTCCAAATGCTTTTAGACAGTGGATGCCCATGTTTCTAGCTGTCTGCAGCCCCAGTAATAACGCCTCATACTCAGCCACATTGTTTTTAGCCTCGTATTCCAATTTAAAAGACAGTGGCACCCATTTTCCTGCAGGGGAAATCAACAACACTCCTGCTCCATTACCCTCCCTTGAATTAGCTCCATCAAAATGCAAAGTCCATATTCCTGATTTCTGCTCTTCTTTAGGCTGCTCAGCCTGAACCTGACCAAAAAGGGTCTCATGTGCATAATCCTGATTTTCTTCCAACATGAAACATGAAAAGTCCCCTTCTTTGTTATAAATTGGGGAATTATCTGAGCAGTCAGCCTTGGTTATTGTTTTGACAAATCTGGTCTCCCTGTATAACCTCCTTTCTTGACCTCCAAAGACTGGGACAGTAGCATATGTTAGATCTAATTTGATTGACCCCCCAATCTTGGTACCCCAGGACCTTGACAACAACATGCCAAACCGGGCTGGGATATCGGCAACTACGATGTCCATGACCACGCTTTTTGCTGGGATTTGAGCCAGATTGACCAGTAAATCTTTAATCATTCCCAAGCATTTAACCCTCTTAGAATCAAATGAATACAAATCTTTATATGGTCTTGTAATTTGCAGCCCTAGTTGCTCCATGACAGACAAAGGCATAAGATTATGGGAAGCCCCAGAATCTAGCATACAGTTGTGTAGCAGCAGATCATGGATGACTAGGGACACGTAAAAGGGGGGAGTAGAAGAGTCTATCTCCTCGACATGTGGGCCAAAGACTACCATTGGTCTCTCTTCTTGCAGCTTTAAACTATCAGGTGCGATGGGTAGTTCAGGAGGAAGAATGAAAGAGGTAACTTGAGACTGATATGCAGGTTGTTTTAATAATTCAGTCAGAGGGACAGGAATCTTAATCTTCTCAAGCTCTTTTCGCAAATTGAAAGCAGACGTGGGCTTTTCTAGCGCTACTTCTTTGGACTCCCTAGTTTCGACTGAAGACTTGACTTCTTTTGACACTGGCTCAGCATTAGGAGGACCAACTGGTGTAGAAGAGGAGGGAACTTGATCATTAGACTGCAAGGGGGTATTCAGAATATTCTTACCTTTTTCTATACACCTCTTTGCTGCTGATTCCTTCTGAGCCGATGTTTCCTCTCGAGGCTGCTCTTCCTCTTGCTCCTGGGTTCGGGTCCTCTTCCTTGAGGATCTAAGATCATATTTGACGTTGAATTGTGCTTCCATGAAATCATTAAATTGCTTGCAGTAATGGTCAATCTCTGCTTCTTCGTCTTCTTCTTGTAGGGGGCACTCCATATCATCATTATTAGAGAAGGCCAGATTTGAATCTTCAAGTTTATAAGCTGCATCTCTAACGGAGTCATCTGTCGGTCCCTCCAGGTACAAGGGATGGGGTACCTGGTCTTGCTGTTCTCTTGGCATTATCTGTAACGGGGG
Organism: Pinus albicaulis; assembly: GCA_034641835.2. Classification (NCBI taxonomy): domain Eukaryota; kingdom Viridiplantae; phylum Streptophyta; class Pinopsida; order Pinales; family Pinaceae; genus Pinus; species Pinus albicaulis. Next base: position 1,596,333,553 of record CM076584.1, on the reverse strand, counting down.
CTTTCTGTACTGAGGATTATATCCTCTGTTTGGAGCATTATAATAGTTCCTGGGAGCTGCATTCTTAGCTTCCAGCTCTAGCTTGACCATTTTCTTTATCATCTTGCTTATCTCATCCATTTTGTCAGAGTATTTGTCTTGATTGGAGGTAGAAACCTCTTCTTTACCTCTCCTTCTAGTATCTTGCTCAACTTTTCCCTTTGATTTACCAGTGGCAGCAAAATTTGCCTCCAATTCTAGAGCATCTATTTGAGCATCATCCAAGGTGACAGGCATTCTTTCCCGTAGCGAGAAACCAAAATCAGAATCGAAAGCTGCTATGAAAACAACTTTGGCCGCAGCTTCATGTTGCTTCATTTCGGGAGGTAGGCTCAGGTATAAATTATTAAATCTCTTGATGAACTCGGATACCCCTTCATTCCGTTTCTTCTTCATGGTATTAAATTCAGTAAGGCACATTCCATAATCTTTCTTTTCCCCCCACTTCCTGAGAAAAGCAGTTTCTATTTGGTCCCAGGTAGTCACGTAATTATTCCCCAATGTCTTAAACCATTTTCTGGCTTCGCCTTCTAAAGACTGCACAAACAATCTCAAAACCACATCCAAATGTTCAACATTTAAGTTCTCCGCGAGAGAGTAGAAGGTCTCGAGATGCTTCTGAGCATCAATGTCACTTTCACCATTAAACCTTGGTAGGATCTTCAGGTAATCTTGTGGCATATCATGCAGTACTGGGGGTAGAGCCAGAGGAGCATATTTATTTAATAGAAAAGAAGGAACGTTGGCCATTGGAGGAGGTGAGGGTTGCACAACAATTTGAGATACAGATGAAGGGAGAGAAGTAGGAGGAAGTGAAGTATGAATAACAATGGGAATATATTGCACAGAAGTCTGAGGTGTAGAAGGGAATAATTCACGGTTAACAGTAGCTACTTCTGTGACCTCCTTTATTTCTTCAGCCTCGAAAGTAGGGTGGGATCCTCCTTCAATCCAGGCGTTTCCTCTACGTGGAGTTTCTGAGTGAAACTCGGATTTTTCTGTTCTAACTTCTTGAGAAGAAGAGGGCGGATGGTCTTCAACAGAATATTCAGAATTTTCGGAACGAACCGACTTCTTCTCTTTCCAACTCCTTCTATGAATGATTTTCTCTGGATCAGACACGGGTGTTTTCGGTGGTGAGGTATTCGACCTCAAATGGGGCCTCCGGGAAGCCAGAACTTCCAATAAAATTTATCAAACAAAGACCAGTGGAGTCGCCAAGGTGAGAAATCTACAACTCTTCACCTCTCTGTGCTCACCTGATTAGAGAGTGAATATAGGATGTCGAACCCAGGGAAACATATATTCTTGAATTCGTTCCCCGACAACGGCGCCAGAAAGATGTTGTGGATGATTTTGTCACCCTCCTAGAGACAGCCTAGAGTTTCCATAGACCAGTGCCTAGGACATCTTAATATAGCAAGGAGTCCTTTATAGTTTGGGTTGTCAGTCCAAGGGACTCACCTACTATCTCTTGTTCTAAACAAGGAAATTAAATTAGATTGAATTGGTCCAATTTCTCTCTCAGAGGCTGATACAAGGATAGGAGTAATGCAAAGACATCATGTAAAACTTCAGCATGATAGTATCAGACAGTTAAGAGACCGCTTACTGTAAAGAGGGTCGATTCAAATAATATATCACAGAAATCAAATGTCAAGAAGTGCTAGCAGTGAGGAAACATAAGAAGATATTACTGGCAGAAGGGCGCACCAATTTACGAATCCTTAAGCCACTAATATAGTAGAAATTATGAAAAGAGTGAACATGGAACAGAATATCACTTCTAGTCCTATTTAAAGCGCTTGACTAATTCCAGAAAGGGCACCACTTAAGATGAATCCTTACTGCAAACTAGTGAGCCACTCGCATTCTAGAACATGATACAAGAGGAAAATTTGCATGAAAAGAGATGATTTATTAACACATAAGAAAAGTTACATACTGTGAGATACCAAAGACCAGAATCCTCAATACAGTCATAACCCCTCCTCACTGAGACCCTACGGGCTCTGAAACTTCATACAGAAATGTTACAAAATGAATACAGTAGTCTCCTCGCTGCACAGTTTGCTGACGGAAATCTGGAACCTCTACAATGTCTTATTTTTGGGTATTTATAGAGAAGACAGAAACTTCCCGAGGAGGAGGAAAACGAGGCACAATTAATGACTCAGTTTTAAACCCAATGGCGGAAAACATTCGCGCCTTCTCTTATAAATGACTGGCTATAAATGATGGTACTGAACATCCTGTTCAAGAAATAAATGCTGGGAGATAAAATCTCTTTATATACAAGATAGGAGTAATAAAAAATATATATAATTTGTCGCCCGCGGCTGAAGGAAAATCTGCTGCCGTAAGAGATTTGGAACAATCTGGATATAAGTACTGTACTCTCGGCTTTCGGCTATGGATTTGAATCCTGGATCTTTAATGCGGGGCGGACGCATCCGGAGAGTTCATATCTTTGTCTTCTTTAATGGTGGTCATCTCTCCCACCTACCCTCTGCTCCTTCCTTTAATTGCTGCCAGTATGGTCTGTCCTTTGATATGCTCTAGATTTTTCAATTGAGGCGGAAAATTAAAGCGCCAACAAAACCAAATTAAAACCTGCAAAACCTGCAAATCGTTAGAGAAAAACGACTCGGCGACATGGAGCGTGATTACAACAGAGGCCATGAAGTCGATAATGCGTTTTAGGCGAGACATCGAGAGGATGCAGGGTGACAGGAAACACATGAACACAATGAAGAATCGGAGAGTGACGAGGCAGAAAACAATGGGGCGACAATGAATAAACGGGCTAAGGATTCATAAACCATGACACGTCATCAAGACACACGAATGGTGGAGGAAGAATGCAGCGTACACTTGTGAAACATGATGACACGACCACAGGAGGTGGGACCCGAATCGACAATCGGAATCGGAAAGCAGAGTGGGTAAAGCGGGAGTAGCACATCTTTTATGTTCCGATTGCGATTGAAAACAGGGCTGCGATCAACCCAGGACCGCTCGATCTTGAAACAAGATCGATGGCTGTGCTTGCATCGGAGGGAAATAAAGTGATGGAGACATGAAAGCCGCCGATCGACTGCACGCGGGCCCACCATAGATGTTAATTGCCGCACCGTCGATCTGAGCTAGATCGGATGGCCAATATTGCGTCCGATTGTTAAAACAGCAGGCCCCTTCTTGAATTAGATTGTGGTTCTCTGACCTAGGTCATATGGAGGCCGAAGCGGGAGGGAGCTAAGATCTTAAAGGATCGGCCCGATTGTTTAAATTTGAATTTTGAACTATTGCGATGCAGGTTTTCGGGCGAAGATAATAGCGTCAAGCAGGGTCATGGGGTTTTAGGCTACGGCAGGGATGAATATGTACAACATCGGCTCCATCTGGGGATGGCATGTTCGTCTTCGGACATGTCGAGAACATGCAGACCATCAATTATTTCATCTTATTTTGAATTCTCCTGCGCTTTAACTTCAAGCACATATCAGCGTTCTTTTCCTATATAAAAAGAAGAAATAAAAACAAAAGCAAATTATATACAGCATATACAGTATATACAACCAGGTGTTCCTAGCCAAGATCAGAATTGAAAATAAGGCTTGAGGAACTGGCCATTCACGGGCGCATCCAACAAATCACCCTGTAGATTTTCTAAAGTAAAGGTGTTGTTTCTCCCCAGCTCCACTATTTTGAATGGCCCAAACCATAATGGATCAAATTTAGCATGTTTGCCCTTTTCTGCTCTACGAACATCCCATCTAAGAACCAGGTCGCCAACTTGAAAATTTCTATCCTTCGCGTGCTGATCGAAGACATTCTTCATTTTTTCTTGGTATTCTGTTAGTCTCTGATCTACCTGGTTCCTTGTCTCCTCCTCCACTCAACCACTCCTACCAACATGGTTCATTCTTCTGATCATATTATCCTGGCTCTTCTTCGGTTCTCTGCATGAAATGTGCTAATGGGCAATGCTAATCGTAAAGGAACACGTGTACTCGCCCATACACTCACTTCATAAGGTGAATTTTCTAAGGGTTTCAATAAGTTACCTCTATTTGCCCATAGGGCGAACTTAATTTGTAATCCCAGCCTGATAAATTTATCATTTCTTTAGTGGCTCTCACTGTGGTTTTGCTGGGATGACTCGCTGCACTGCTTCCCGTGGACATGCTGTAGAATGAGTAAGGATGATGTTGTATCTTTGGCAGAATTTTACGAACCTGGCAGACTTGAAAGCCTATGCATTGTCGGTTACAATTCTTGCAGGACAGCCAAACCTGGATATAATATTATCTTCTAAAAAATTCATTATTACAACATCTGTCACATTTCTGGTAGGTATGGCTTCCACCCATTTCGTAAAATAGTATGTGGCTGTCAATATCCATTTATGCTCGCCACTTGATGGGGGATGTATCTCTCCTATAAAATCTAATCCCCATTTCTGAAATGGTTCATTGACATGAATAGGAATCAGGGGTAAAGCTGCTAATTTCTGTCTTTCCGCAAATCTTTGGCACTTGTCACATGCTCCGACCCAAGCAAAAGTATCTGTATACAATTTTGGCCAATAAAAACCAGCTTTTAGGATTTTATGAGTTGTAGCCCTCTAGCTGTAATGTCCTCCACAAATTCCCTCATGAAATTCCATCATTATATTTTCTACTTCATTTTCTTTGAGGCATAACAGTAATATTCCTAGAGGGTCTCTCCAATAGAGCTGTCCATTAGCAATTATATATTTCTGGGATTTCATCCTTACAGCTCTGTACTTTACCTTATCACAACCTGGAGGACAGCTAAGTGTTAAACAGTCAAACCAATCATTATTTGTTTATGCTCTCAAGGATGTGTCGTATATTTCACCCGTATCTTTGTAGCCTTCAGTCCATGTTGTTTTTCTTCTTCGATTTCATTTGCTATCACGTACGTTAATCTCATTGTTTCCTGATGATTTTGATCTCCGATAACATCTCGTGTCCCTCTTTGCCCTTGATTTCAACTTAGTAGGCTTTATGTTCAAATCATACTCCTGAATTTTTGCAATCCATCTTCCTCTTCTACCTTCGCTGTCTCCCTGAACCAGAATGTCTTTGACAGCTGCTGTGGGGACATATGCAGTAATATGAGATTGCAAAATATAAACTCTAAAAGCTTTAAGGGACTTTACCAGGGCATATGCCTGCTTCTCCAATATATTATATTTCAATTCAAGATCGTATAGCACCTCGATCGAAAATGCTATTGGCCGCTTAGTATCCTTTCTCATTTTTCTCGCAATAACACTCCAGCAATCGTATGAGGTGAAGCAAATGAAAATATCATAAATGGCTTACTATATTTTGGTCCAACTAATACAGGAGCTTCAGCAAAAGCCTGTTTTATCCTTGTAAATGCATCTCTAGACTCCTGGGACCACTTAACTTCATTGTCCTTTTTCAACATATTGGTTATATGCCTAACTATCTCTGCATAGTTAGGGATAAATCTCCTCAAGAAATTAATTCGGCCCAAAAATACCTGTACTTCTTTCTTATTTCTTGGCAAAGGGATGCTGTTTATCACTTCAACTCTCTTAGGATCAATTTTTACACCATCTTTAGTCACAATATGCCCTAAGAGTTTTCCTTCATCTAATGCAAACAATGATTTTTGGGGATTAAGAGAAAGGCCATACCTTCTGCATTTTTCAAAAGTTCTTCTCAAATGCTCAATATGCTCATCATCATTCTTTGAGAATACTGTTATATCATCAAGATATACTACCAAAAACTTGTCCTGTTCTCCAATAAAGGCTATGTCCATTGCCCTTTGAAAAGTGGCTCCTGCATTAATCAATCCGAATGGCATCCTTGCATACATAAAGGTTCCCCATGGTGTAGTGAATGCAGTTTTCTTCTGGTCTTCTGGGCACACAACGACCTGGTTGTAGCCCGAAAATCCATCCATCATTGACATTCTGGATGCTCCCACCACTTTCTACAGGATGTGGTCCATTTTAGGCAGTGGATAGTTATCTTTGAGAGATGCTCTATTCAAATTTCTGAAGTCCACACACAGCCTTATTTCCCCATTCTTCTTTCTAACAGGAACAAGGTTTGCTACCCATTCGGAGTATCTTAGTGGTACAATTATCTTGGCCTTCAACAATTTTTTAATTTCCTTTTCAATGGAAGGAAGAAGCAAAGGATTAATCTGCCCGAGCTTCTGCTTGTATGGCTTTGCATCTTCCCTCAGTGGAATCTTATGCTGTATAATATTTACATCAAAGGTTTTTAGGTCCTCATAGGACCAAGAAAATATGTCTTTATAAGATTGAAATAGCTTCAAATATTTTTCTTTATATTCTTCTGGGACTCTTTTAGATAATTTGATCATTTTGGGATCAGTAGGAGTACCCAGATTCAAATCTCCCACTTGGTCTTCTTCTGTCACTTTGTTTGGTTGCAAAGGAACATCATCTTTATTGAACAATCTTTCTAGAGGCACCAATCCTCTAGGCATGACATTACCTTTCAGCTGCAGCACTTTATTTCCTGCTATTCTTTCTTCCCATTTGTTTTCAGCAGTATTTTCAACTTCTTCCTCTTCGTTATCATCAATCTCTATATTAGAGAATTCTCCCACAGTCTCCATAAATCTTTTCATCTGTTCATCATCTTCGAATACCTGCCAGTGCTTTATATTGTCTGGAATGGATGGTCTGTACCGTACCTCCACTTCATATCTTAACAGTGGATTCTGAGGGGGTCGGAATGTACTGGCAGCAACAGCAAGAGAATCGGCTATTCTGTTTTGCTCCCGAGGCATGAACTGTATGTTAAATGCTAAAAAGAAGTTTTCTATCATGTCCCATACTTCATTTCTATATGCTCTGAGTCGTGGATGTTTAGTTTGGCATTCGTTCTTAATCTGTCTCACCACCAGCTCAGAGTCTCGAAACACCTTTAAGCATTGGATGCCCATGATTTTAGCTGTCTGCAGTCCCAGTAATAGTGCCCCATATTCGGCTACATTGTTTGTGGCCTCATATTCCAGTTTAAAAGACAGCGGCACCCATTTTCCTGTGGGGGAAATCAACAATGCCCCAGCTCCATTACCTTCCCTGGAATTTGCCCCATCAAAATGCAAAGTCCATATTCCTGATTTCTGCTCTTCTTTAGGCTGCTCAGCCTGAACCTGACCAAAAAGGGTCTCATGTGCGTAATCCTGATTTTCTTCCAACATGAAACATGAAAAGTCCCCTTTTTTGTTATAAATTGGGGAATTATCTGAGTAACAAATTTCAAGCTATTGTTTCTTGAAAAACTGGCCCCTATATAACCTCCTCCTTCGACCTCCAAAGACTCTGACAAGAGCATATGTTAGGATCTAATTTGATTAACCCCCCCAATCTTGGTACCCTGTGTCTCACAACAAAGATGCCAAAACCGTGAGCTACAGGAAGCAGAACTACGATGTCCCTTACCACGCTTTACCGGGATTTGAGCCATTGACCACTAAATCTTTAATCATTCCTGCATTTAACCCTTTTAGAATCAAATGAATATAAATCTTTATATGGCCTTGTAATTTGCAGCCCTAGTTGCTCCATGACAGAGAGAGGCATGAGATTATGTGAAGCCCCAGAATCTAACATGCAGTTATGTAACAGCAAGTCATGAATGACTAGGGATACATAAAAAGGAGGAGTGGAAGGGTCTATCTCCTCGACATGTGGGCCAAAGACTACCATGGGTCTTTCTTCTTAAATATTTAAACTATCAGGTGCAATTGGTAGTTCAGGAGGAAGAATGAAAGAGGTAACTTGAGACTGATATGCAGGTTGTTTTAATAATTCAGTCAGAGGGACAGGAATCTTAATCTTCTCAAGCTCTTTTTGCAAATTGAAAGCAGACGTGAGCTTTTCTAGCGCTACTTCTTTGGACTCCCTAGTTTCGACTGAAGACTTGACTCCTTTTGACACTGGCTCAGCATTAGGAGGACCAACTAGTGTAGAAGAGGAGGGAACTTGATCATTAGACTGCAAGGGGGTATTCAGAAGATTCTTACCTTTTTCTATACACCTCTTTGCTGCTGATTCCTTCTGAGCCGATGTTTCCCCTCGAGGCTGCTCTTCCTCTTGCTCCTGGGTTCGGGTCCTCTTCCTTGAGGATCTAAGATCATATTTGATGTTGAATTGTGCTTCCATGAAATCAGCAAATTGCTTGCAGTAATGGTCAATCTCTGCTTCTTCGTCTTCTTCTCTAGGGGCACGATATCATCATTGCTGTAGAAGGCCAGATTTGAATCTTCAAGTTTATAAGCTGCATCTCTAACGGAGTCATCTGTTGGTCCCTCCAGGTACAAGGGATGGGGTACCTGGTCTTGCTGTTCTCTTGGCATTATCTGTAACGGGGGCTTTCTGTACTGAGGATTATATCCTCTGTTTGGAGCATTATAATAGTTCCTGGGAGCTGCATTCTTAGCTTCCAGCTCTAGCTTAACCATTTTCTTTATCATCTTGCTTATCTCATCCATTTTGTCAGAGTCTTTGTCTTGATTGGAGGTAGAAACCTCTTCTTTACCTCTCCTTCTAGTATCTTGCTCAACTTTTCCCTTTGACTTACCAGTGGCAGCAAAATTTGCCTCCAATTCTAGAGCATCTGTTTGAGCATCATCCAGGGTGACAGGCATTCTTTCCCGTAGCGAGAAACCAAAATCAGAGTCAAAAGCTGCTATGAAAACAACTTTGGCTGCAGCTTCATGTGGCTTCATTTCAGGAGGTAGGCTCAGGTATAACTTGTTAAATCTCTTGATGAACTCTGATACCCCTTCATTCTGTTTCTTCTTCATGGTATTAAATTCAGTAAGGCACATTCCATAATCTTTCTTTTCCCCCCACTTCCTGAGAAAACCAGTTTCCATTTGGTCCCAGGTGGTCACGGAATTATTCCCCAATGTATTAAACCATTTTCTGGCTTCGCCTTCTAAAGACTGCACAAACAACCTCAAGACCACATCCAGATGTTCAACATTTAAATTTTCTGCGAAAGAGCAGAAGGTCTCGAGATGCTTCTGAGCATCAATGTCACTCTCACCATTAAACCTCGGCATGATCTTCAGGTAATCTTGTGGCATATCATGCAGTACTGGGGGTAGAGCCAGAGGAGCATATTTATTTAACAGAAAATCAGGAACATTGGCCATTGGGGGAGGTGGGGGTTGCACAACAATTTGAGATACAGCTGAAGGGAGAGAAGTAGAAGGAAGTGAAGTATGAATAACAATAGGAATATATTGCACAGAAGCCTGAGGTGTAGAAGGGAATAACTCACGGTTAACAGCAGCTACTTCTGTGACCTCTTTAATTTCTTCAGCCTCAAAAGCAGGATGAGATTCTCCTTCAATCCAGGTAATTCCTCTACGTGGAGTTTCTGAGCGAAACTCAGGTTTTTCTGTTCTAACTTCTTGAGAAGAAGAGGGCGGATGATCTTCAACAGAATATTCAGAATTTTCGGAACGAACCAACTTCTTCTCTTTCCAACTCCTTCTATGAACGATCTTCTCTGGGTCAGACACAGGTGTTTTCGGTGGTGAGGTATCCGACCTCAAATGGGGCCTCCGAGAAGCCAGAACTTCCAATAAAATTTATCAAATAAGGACCAATGGAGTCGCCAAGGTGAGAAATCTGCAACTCTTCACCTCTCTGTGCTCACCTGATTAGAGAGTGAATATAGGATGTCGAACCCAGGGAAACAGATATTCTTGAATTCGTTCCCCGGCAACGGCGCCAGAAAGATGTTGTGGATGATTTAGTCACCCTCCTAGAGACAGCCTAGAGTTGCCATAGACCAGTGCCTAGGACATCTTAATATAGCAAGGAGTCCTTTATAGTTTGGGTTGTCAGTCCAAGGGACTCACTTACTATCTCT